>JABJVR010047914.1:0-38988 GCA_025773905.1 Chitala chitala
TTTAGTGTGTGAGTGAGAGTGAGAGAGAGGGTGAGAGTGTGTGTCAAATGTATGGAGTGAGAGTGAGAGAGAAAGAGAGGGACTGAGAGGGAGACAAAGGAAAGAAGAGAGAGAGAGAGAGAGAGAGGGAGGGACAGAGAGGGAGACAAAGGAAAGGAGAGAGAGAGAGAGAGAGAGAGAGAGAGAGACAAAGGAAAGGAGGGGGGGCAAATACATGATTATCATTCAATGTTCTTTCAGCAAATGTTTATTCCTGCTGCCCTGTTCATGCCAGACATTTCTGAATACAGACATGGCAGGGGCAGGGCTTTGGCACATGTCCAAGGACATTTGGTTGTTCAGTAAGTTTGACAAGGTGTTTCCCACTTCCATGTCAGAGAGGTTTGGGGGAAACTCTGGCCCTTATGTGTCTGCCAGCTGTCCCTATGTTTGGATGGTGATCAGTGGCATGCATGGATCTTTAATGGAAAATAGTTTCTCACTATCTGGGAATTTAGCTTACTGTGGCATTATGTAGGCTGCTATTCATTTTCTAATCACTTATCCTGAGCAAGACAGCATAGAGTGGCAACACAGAGTGCATAACAGGGTACACTCTGGACAGGGCGCCAACCCAACTGGCTGTAAAAAAAGAAAGTAATGGTGGTTTAGAATGCCAAATCCAGCTGACTCCCATGCCTTTGGATGGTGGAGCACCTGGAGTAAATCTAGGCATTCTTGAGGAGAACACTGCGGGTCTGTTTTTACAATTTTGTACAAATAGTTCAATGTTTTTTATGCTAATAACACGGGGTAGATATCCACTGAACTGCTGGGGTTGCTCTTGTAGGTGTACTGGTTTTAGTACTGGTAGTACATTCTCAAGCACCAGTAAAAAAGCAGAGGACTAATTTCGTCAGAAAAATGTACTTTTTAGTGTGTCACCATACAGTGTAAATGATCTCATTTACCTACAGCTTGTTGGTTCCATGTGGGTTTTGGACCATCTTCTAGCTGCTGTTGTGACTGTAATAGTTTCGTCTTGCTGTTTGCCACAGAACAGTGTTACCTTCTCTCATGCAGAAAGCTGTTCTGCATTATGAACAATTCCTCCATTATAGGTTGAGTGACAGTTGTAAGGACTACAGTTTAAAATTAGCACTTCCACACAAAATGCCACTATTAATAATTCACAAAATTGTCCAATTTTAATACCTTAAATTAAAATGGTGCCCTGTGCCCTACGTGTGCTGGGATGGGCTCCAGGCTTCCCGTGACCCTTACCAGGAATAAGCGGTATAGAAGATGACTGACTAACTGAATAAAATGGTGTGTTGGGGGGGGGAGGTTGCATGCGTGCACGCATATGTGTGTGTGTGTGTGTGTGTGTGTGTGTGTGTGTGTGTGCGTGCTCACAAATATGTAACCATCTTAAAGCTGGAGGCACCTTATGACATAATAGCAAACGAACAGCACTAACAAGGTCACATATACTCTTTAATGATCTGCACCTATAGCCTGTATGCAGGGAATTGTTGCCACCACCATCACAAACCATAAAGATGCACATGTCACACAGAGGCACAGGCTTGGCATCCTGGTCTTTCTGTCGACCTCCCCTCATTGGCCAATTAATCTGCAAACAACCTTTAGCCAAAGGCTAAAGGTTGTTTGCAGGTTCTGTTTCCATCTGCTCACCATAGAGCAGTGAGAAATCTGCACTTGCAGCACACGCAGACAAAGCCTTCCCTCCCCTCCTGGACAGCGTACACCTCCTGTCCCCAATTAGATGCATTGTGTTTCCATGTACCGCAGGTCTGGAGGGACTCAGCAGATCTCTGTCCCTCCGTAGAACGCTTTCATGACCACACTGGAGCTTCTCAACAATGCTCCTGTCTACCAGGTTCATGATACCCTATTGGAAAAAATATATATAAAATATGTTTTATGGAAAAAGGGAATGCAATCCTATTTATGCACTAGTTTAATGACTACATTCCCTCTATTCTTCCTACCATGCAGGGCAAATGGAGGGAATTTAGTCCATTGTTCATGGCAAGGGAAAAGCTGTATAATTTTGTAAAGTACTTCCTATTCACAATGTTTTTTTCTTTTTATACTCTGCTACAGAGTCATTTGAAAAGTAATTCATTTAGAAATAGCATCCATTTATAATATATCCTAATAATATATCCTAATCGTTTTTTTTTCTTTCTAACATTTTTCTTAATATATGTCCACATGGCTATTATTCCAGGTCATGAGTAAATGTGCTGATAAAATATGAAATGTATATAGAGCCCATTCTGTTGAGCTTTTAAATACCTCCAATACACTGTTTCAGTTTGATGGTGGTCAGAGGAACACCTTCCTCACAGAGATATATAAAGGCTATCCACCATCTCCATGGACTCCATGGACATCAGTGTTTGGACATCAAAACCTGGCCGAACCAAATGCACATCAATTCTCCTTCCCTTGCTATCCCCCCCCCGTAGTTCCTGTAACATCCTCTTTCATTTTTGCCCCCTGGGACGTTTAGCAGAAAAACACATTGCATTGCTTTACAGAGACAAACCAAAGACCACCCTCAGTTGTGTAGCAGTGTATTTCTGTGAAAGGATTTGCTATGATCTCAACTCTATACAGAGCAGCCCCTAATTAGAGGCTCTCTTGGTCTTCTCTGTTTCTTCACAAGCTTTAAATTGAAGCATAATGGTCTTATTGAGTCCAGTGAAACTGATTTGCTGATCGATATCTCGGACAAATGCCCCTTTGAAAGGAAAAGACTTCCTAGCTGAGGAGTAAATGTAGCCACATGGTGCTGCAGTCCCCACCCAGCCTAAGAACTGCCACATATTTTCTCCTCATCTTATTAGGTAAGCATCTTTTACCAGGAGAAAAAAAATTGGAGTGGAAAGTGAGAAATCAATAACATCGACAGGAACCAGGTGAAGCTGTCCGGACAATAGAACCTACAAACAAATGATTTAGCAAGCTAAATTTAGCTATCGGCAGGCATGTCGTACGTGACAGTAATCTGGAGTCCAGTAGCTGATTTAAGCGATTGCTATGGAAATAAATATATAGGAACGTTGATTTAGAACATTTTAGTATTAACTCATTTCTGTTTTTATTATGTTTATGTTTTTATTATTCATATATATATTCATGAAAATTCTATTTCCAGATACGTTATTCTACTTTCAGTGCAAGAGTACGAACATGCTTAAGATAAAATGCAATGTTAACAGTACTGCTAAATTACCAATTTTTTTCCTCCTGAGAAGTCCAAAGATAAAATAAATAGGTAAAATACAATTATTTATTTGCAAGTTTTTGATTAAGCAGGAAGCAATGAAATTTTCAGTGCACCTAAGGTTTTAACTAGGTTAAATTTATTGCCTACAGTATAACTAGTTTTGTTGATCATGTAGCCTAAACTATAACTGTACTGTTAGCGTGCCAAGTCACCAGTTATTCCCATGACAGCACTGACAAATAGCTCACAGTCACAGTAATTTGTGCACTTTAAGTTGGAATTCTGAGTGTTGTATTTCTGAAGTGTGAGGAAAACTTTTGTGGATGTTTAGGATGTGTATTTGTATTTTTAAGGTGCAAGGAAAACATTTGTGGATGTGACGAATCTGCATTTCTTAAGTGTGGAGACAGCTTTAGTGGGTGTGGAGGGTTTATTTCTGAAGTGCTAGGATGTCTTTAATTGGTGTGAAGGGTCAGAATTTATACAGCTGATGGTGGGATCTATTCATGGTAAACATGTTAGCTGCTTACTACCTTCTCCACTACCTACACACACCCATACTCTTCCACACAAACACACACACACACACACACACACACACTCACACACACCCATACCCTCATACACATACTCACCGATACCCTTCCACATCCTTTACACACCCACCACCATCCTCCCACACAAACACACACACACACACACACACACACACACACCCTGCCACACATACATAAACACAGAAACACAGCCATGTTCTAGCTCGAAGTTATCCCCAAAACAACACTTTGTTTGTATTAGCTCACTGGTGCGTTAGTAACGGCTGTAAAGCAGACATGGGAACGGGTGTACTGAAGACGCAGCGAGAAGCAGGTGCAGCACTGCGTCAGGACATAGAGCCGAGGAGTTGCACCTGGCAAGCATATGAGCCCAACACAGCTATTGGTACCAACTGGCACAATTTGCATTGTTTTGTACATCTTGCTTGTTTACGCAGTCTGTCACGGTAGCGCTCCCTCCAAACTGTCAGGTAATCTATGTGCAGATTTATAACAGCGGGAGTTATCTAACATTTTTTGTTACAAAATGTCATGCAGAAAAATGCCATATATTAAGATGCGTAGTGGCAAAGCTTCATTATACATTGCAATAAACAGGTTTGACACTGTTTCAAGGTATATTGTTACACAGTACAGAGAAAAATTGTTTTAAACAATGTATCAATGAATATTAATAATTTATAAATATAGTAATTCCATCCATGTGCTCTAAACATCCTGGGATAAGTTCTTGACTCATTGTGACCTTGGATGGATGAAAAATGAAACAAAACGAAAAGGATGGATGACTTAATTAGTTAATTTAAATGTATTCACTATTGTTGCATTAAATCCTCAATCTGTAGTAAAAAAAAAAAATCACTAGTTATAATATGATGGTAGTAATTTCAACACTGTCACAAACCTGGTCCTGCCCTGTCTGGTTCTTGTGTAATATCTACCATGTCTAGTCTCCCTGTGATCTTTATGTGTCTTGTCTGGTCTTGTTCTTATTTCTACCTCTGTCTTCTTTAGTTTCCTCCAGTTCTATACCTGTTCTCCCTTCCATTGTATTGGTGTTTACACCTGGGTTTAATTTCTCTCCTGTCTCTATATTAGGTCTGTCTATTCTCTTCTCCCTTGCTGGTAGATCATGCTTAGTTTGTTGTTTATTTCTATGTTTCCCATTCCTTAACCTTCTCTTTTCTTTCCTGGTTCCCATGCTCATGCAAGCTCCTGTTCCTCTTTGGTTTACTTCAATGAATTCCTAATCCACACCTAGATTCTCTCTCTCATCCCTGTTCTTGACTCGGTCAGGCATGACAAACACTTTGAATCAGCCACAGTAAACAAGAGTTAAAAAAATATGAAACAAGAAATTAAAAGTATAATGATTATGTATGGTTAAATGTCTTTATACAGTATATGTAACATAGTACCATGGCTACAAAAGATATAACCCTTTTTCCACTGTCTTTGATGAACAGTGTAGAGTTCAATTTATGATTCTTTTTCCCACAATGTATAACTGCTTGAGTTGTGAAATTAACTATGCCCTGCCTAGATCTAAAAAGCTTCAGCCACATGAGATTCTTTAATATTACAAAAATAATAACAGTAACAGACTCAGGGCTTCAGAATGGACTTAATGTTAAACACTATAATGATTATGAAGTGTTGTAGATTCATCAGTTGTACCATGAACTCAACCACTGATAATTTACAAATCTAAACTGAGTGAATTGAGCAAAAGTGAGTAGTGTTAAATTAGCAAAGCGTCTGTAGAATTAATTTTTGTGGTTCTGAAATTACCACGAAAATAATGTCATCAAAAATAATCTCTTTTTTCACATCAAGGTCAAAAAACTTAACATCAAGAAATAATGGTTTTTTGAACTGTGACTCTGGACAATAGAGAGTCAGAAACTCAGAACTAAGGAAGCATCTAATGAAAAGGATTTACAGAATTTGACAAAAAAGTGTGCCCTTAAGAGAATCACCAGCGTTAGAATGAGAAAACATGGATGCATGCTTTGTGGTGGTGTATGGTGGTGCATGGTGGCATGTGGTGGTGTATGCTTGTGTGCAGTGGTGTATGGTGGTGTGTGGTACTGTATGCTTGTGTGTGGTGGTGTATGGTGCCTGATAAAGCAGTCAGTCTGGCTGCTAATGCAGGTCTTCATAATTCTCCTGGTCTTTTCCCTGTTATTGTCTCAGTCCAGCTGGTTAAATGCTACATTCCTCAGCTTGTCAGTGAACACCAGCTGGAATTTTTCAAGACTGGGAAAATCCATTTTTTGGGATTAAATTATTTACATTTAATTCAGATAAAACTTCTAAATCTGGATGTATGTGGATACTATGAGATGAGGTAGTGCTTCAGCAATTATTCAAGCATTTCAAAAACACTTGTATCTAATGGATGTCAAACTCTTCTCAAAAATTTTACATTTTGTAAGATCTATCATGTATTTCATGTAAACTTTGATATTTATAAATCTATTAGATAAACCTATAAAACTCATTGTATTTCACCTACATTTCACAAATTACTGCTACGAGATGCATGATTTTATGAGTTTCAGGGATTATCCAAAAATTACCATATTGCATTATTTCCTGTTTCCTGATTATCTGTGCAATAATTTATACAATTGACGAATTACAATTGTGTATTTAATTGCTATTTTGGGGTGAAAATTTTTAAAGGTTGAAATGAACTATAGTACATGTCAATCGACAAGGCTCACAATAAAGAAAAATTTTAAAACAAGTATGCCCATTCATGACATTATGTTGTATATACTGGTATACATGTTCTACTGAATTCTGTGAGTAGCACTGTTGCTTTATATATAGTTCCCAGACACAGTAAAGACAAATGTGATTATTCCATGTTGTGCTTTATTCCAGCTCATATGTTAGTGGAAAATGGGTACAACATGCACTGTTAGGATGCATCACGAGGCCATAGGGATGATACTTGTGTTTTTTTCCATTGTCATGGCAACTCATTTTCATCCCCATGAATTAATGACTTTAGTTATTAGCCTAATCTCACCCAAAACAAAATAGATGATTTTCCTTACTTTATCTGTAAATTATGGAACAAAACAGGAAGGATGTAATAGGAGCCCCTGCTGTGCCTGCCTCTCCACACTGAAGTTAGTATTCTGCCACTAGTGACTGTCTTTCCCCATAGGTTAAGCCTCAGGGTGCTTGATAATCACCACAACTTTGCAGCAGGGAGCAGAAAAGTAAGCCTTAGAAGGGGAGAAGAACTGGTTCCCAGAGAGAAGTCTTTCACGATGTGGGAGGAACCCTTCTGGTGAAAGTATCAAAAGACTTGGGAAAAAGGGCCATCATGCAGAAGAAGGAGCTGGGATTAGCCAGGCGGGGAACAAGGGTGAATGCTAGCACTTGGCAAAATTCAGACCAAGGTAAGGGTATGGGGAAAAAAACTAATCTGAACACCATGCTGTAAGGAGACAATCATGGAGCATGCAGCGACCCAAGGTCAAAAGTCAAGTTAGGTCTCTACAAAGAACCAAAGAAGCACCGGAATAAAAAAATAATAAAATGTCAAAGATAGTGACTGTCTTGAAACGTTATATGCAGCTTCAGGGCTGAGCTCTGTCACTCTTTGGGGCTTATATCCTTGGCTGAGTATGAGCTATTTCCAGGCATACTATCAAAGCTCTCACATGGAGGTCATGAGGCCTTCTGTTGTCAGTAGACACCGTAACCTAAAAAAATGGTGTGCATTTCACACATTGTTTTCAAATGAAAATTGTGATGCCAGTATTTGATGAAATCTCACATCTTTATATTTAATGAATATACAGTATTACAGTTGTGAACTATGAAAAGTGAAATTTCTATAAATTGTAACAGAATATCTTAAGGCCTGCCAGATATCCCTGTTATGCCTGTTGCTGGGCCTATACTGAATGAGGGCTTTTTGTTTTTGCCTGGACACCCATGGCCCAGGAGGACCAGTGAACTGCAGTGCTCCAAAATTTATTTTTGATTGCATCAAAGCAATTGAATAAGCCTATAGCCAACATCAGATTTCACTGCCAAACTGAAAAGTGATTTGCCTTGGTGCTTTTACACATTGTAGCACTTAATTCTGCAGAAGCAGTTTTCAGAGAAACTGTTAAGATGATGAATATAATTTACAAAAAAAAATCTAAAAGATTTCAAGTTTATATCCAAAAAATAAAAAATTTAAGGTTTTAGTGCTATGGTACTAGTCCCTTCCTTCCTGCCTTCATTAAGGAAATCATAACTGTAATGGGAATTGTTGACTTGGTACCACTGGGATTTCACTGCTAAGGACTGCAAAGTGTTTGCACAGCCATAATAACAGAAATAGAAAAAAGGGCAAACTCTGATAGAGTTAGTGCTGGGTACTGGGACTAAAGTTTATACCAGTAAAGGTGGTATGCAGCTTGGCTCTGAGGCTCTCCCACTGTGGTTGTGGCTTTGCCACCTTCAGTGTTGCTCATTATCCGTGGCCCACTGAGTCATTCTGCCCCAGGAAGGCCCAGAGAAACAGAGCAGCCCTTGTGCATTCGCTGGTGGTGGGAGGATTGTTCTCATGTCCCGGAGGTATGCAGTATCATTACATGGACCATGAGTACACTCAAAGCAGCAGGCAGCGTTCACAGGGGATGGTAAAGCTAAAGGCATCCATCCATCTATCTGTCTGTCTATCTATCATCTATCTATCTATCGATCATCACACCTTCCTAATGTTGCACTCAATCAAGTTTTTAAACATAAACAAATGCCAACAGAGATGATGGCGGAAATGATGATGGATAAACATAATTAGATTGCCTTTATGAAGTCTCTGAACTTCTAACCTTTTTGTTGCATTTCAAGCCCATTACCCCTTAAGCTGTTTCTTTCACATACTGATTTAGTTTGCTATTCTCTCACCACAAGATCAAGAAAGTTATCTTTTTAGACTTCACTCTAAGGTTATAGTTAGTAAATTACTAAGTAGAATTTGTCCATATTAACTCATAAAAATTGTGACTCCTTATCTTATTGAAACATTACAGCTTTTTAGTAAAATAATTAACTATCGTAAGTAACTCGTTCCTTTTTACTTTGGGTCCCATATAGTGAAATCTGTGAGTTGTCTGCATAAAGTCAAGTAGTCAGAAATCCCTATTAATTCCGAGGCCACACTATGCTTTCCATACAGCACTTTTGACAGAGTGCAGCAAAGTTGTAGAATTTCAGACACTTGGCAGGTCGGCTTATCCATTCAATGTTGACAATTTGGTGTGAAAATGTACCAAATGTGAGTTGTGCAGACAAAGGGCCCTTTATTTTGGGCCTTCAGTTTGCTGGAACCATTCTGCCTGCCCACTTGTCCAGAGTGCTGTGTAAGGAGCAGCCCTCTCCCACAGCTTCCTTCCACTACCTGTCATTTGGATGTGTTTAACAAAGAAAGAGATGAGCCTGACTGGACAAATTATGCTGTGAAGATTGGTAGCACAAAACAAAGGTCAAGGACCCCTTCATTTCTCATTCTATGGAAGACACATACAAAATGTTGATTGATATAAACAAATCTAGAGCATTAATGTTCTTTAACAGTGTAGCTGAAAGTTGTATTAAAATTGACAAATGTGATAGCTAAAAAAATATATACATAGCATTGGCATTTTACATTTATTAAGAGTTTATCAGACATGTAAGAGCATAATCCTAATTAAAATGAAAGCAGTTTAAAAAGCTCAGGTCAAAATAAGTGAAAGACAAAAAACAGGTTACATAAAGCAGAAAATATGGGTTGTCAGATAAGAGTAAGAGCCAAGTAAGTGTTCAGCAAAATTCTGCCCAGCCTTTCTGCTTTGTTCCCTCTGGAGAGATAAATGGCATAATATCTCATTTGATTCAGTTTGCTTTTCAGGGGCAGCTAAGCTCGAAGATAAAATCTCCTTTAAGACCTGACAAGTTGTCAGTAATAAGGGAAATTGCTTTGATCCTGCTACAAATAGGTCATTTAACCAGCGTCTGCTCCATGCCGAGAGACATTACAGTTTCTTGCGTTGCATCTCTCTCTTCTTTCTTCTTTCTCTCCTTAACAAGGAGGGGGAGGGGGCCCTCATTAGTGGCCCTCTTCAGAATGACTCAATTTATCATCCGTTACCCTGGGGAAGATAGGGGAATCTGTGTCTTAATTCATTTAATTTATCGATTTAAGACGTGATTGCATAAGAGAGTCGAGGAGACACAGCGTACCTCCTGAGCAGGTGCGTGAGTGGGATTTCTGTAACAGTGGCACAGAGAGGCGAGCGTGGCTCCTTCCCTGGGGTGAGTCAGTGGGCACTCTGAACTTCAGACATCACCGCCTCTGCCGAGTTCACTGCCTGGCTGCAGAACCTGTAACTTTGACTTTACTGTCCCTTCTGTGAGCTGAGCAGCTGTAGTGCTGTAGCCAAGGTGCAGCGCCTGATAAAAATAGCCTGTTAGCGGCTGACATTAAAGGTTCAGAATAATGGAGGAACATGTCTGATTGGTTATGATAATGCCATTATAATATGAGCTACTGTTTCTTGTCATTTTTAAAAAGCTTACAATTTACCCATATTTTAACTTCCTGAGGGGTGGGAAGGAGGCTGGGGTATGTGGTATTTGGGTGATTTAAAAAATATATAATATTTTTATAATATTTTAACCAAAATGGCTGTAGGCAAAAACATTGTGATCCAAAAGATGAAAAGTAATTTAATTTTCATGCTTGCTTCCTAGGCTTCTGCCCCCCTCTCCCCCCAAAAAAAAAATTGCAAAGGAGGAGAATATTTTTCTCCAGTTAACTGTGTAATCATTTTCCTGCCTTATGGTGATGGGGAGGCTTGAATTAATTCTCTTCTGTTAAATCCATTCATTGGCCCGAAAACTCAAAAGAAAATAAATGATTGTGGATACAGGAGACAGCCTGGCATCCTGAGTAAATCCAGGCCTGACATATTTTGTGTAGTAGAACTCCCTACAACTAGCTGTTTCTCAACGTTTTAAGTTAAATTCTCAGAGTGTTGGAGGACTACATAATGATATTTTGTGATATAAGTGCTGTGAAACTATGAATTTGCTTAGCTGAGTACTTGCTGCAGAGTAAATAACAGTATTTTAACTGCTACAGTTCTGATTGTGCACCATGTAATAGGTATGGGACTTGACCTTTCAACCTTAAGGCCACAAATGCAGGTCATTGTAACTGTTATGCAGCCTGCCCTTCATAATAAAACATTATTAAACTTGTATTACTGTTATTGCTAATTACTAACTGATTCAACTATATCTGTGCATATGTATATATGGCCTACAGTGAGGCTGATGTTAATGCCAACCCTGAAGGATGTTGGAAAAGTGTTCAAACTGTTTAGTTGTCTGGGCTGAAACACCCATATCAAGAGGTAATTGAGTAAAGGGCTAATAGGTTCAACTGTGCTTAGACAAGAGCAGCCACATACAGTTCATTAGTATCTACTATGGTATGGAGTTGAACATTTATGGCATGAATTATAAGTCCATACTTTTTTTATTAATTTTGTGTTCTATAAGGTAACTGACTATGTGTGTAACTCACAAAATATTCACCTTTCACATTCCAGTATTATTTCTCACAATGCCATCCTTTCATGGTGAATTATTTTACTCCAGTCTCGGACCAAACAAATAAATGTTAGGAATGTGACTAACACAAGAAGAGCAATGCACAACCGTAAGTATAAACGTTTATGACACTACATCATCTTGCTGTTGACACTAAATTATAGGCAGGATGGAAAACTGGCAGAAGTCCTTCTCAGACCAGATGGGAGGATTTCAATCAAAACAGGCACCCTATGAAGAACCATTCACATCTGGCTCATGAAGGGCAGAATAGCTATGGTTAATGCACCAGTGTCCACTATTACTGCGGCTCTGGAGAGCAGAGAATTGCTGCCTCCCTGCAAGGTTTGTACTCAGGCTATTCCCCATAAATGGGGAAGGTTGTATCAGTGTAACTCTGTGGTGCTCCCATTTTATCTTCTGTAATGGAGGCCTTCATGATTACGTGATTGACTAGCTCAGTGTGGTGTTGCCACTTAGCGTGGGGCAGCACTCCCAGCAGAAGGTGGACATGGCCAGTGTGCAATTTGGCGCATGGTTTGCGTGAAAAGCTCCTGAACCAGCCTGATGATGAGAGTCCAAGTTGACTGACTAAATTATTTTACTTTGGCAGAACAGGAAACCCATCAGATGAATCATTTATTTTGCAGTCGAAGAGGAAGTTTCATCAGCTGATCTTTATTCGTGTGTCTATAGAACTTTTGTGTTGTGTTGTCAGGAAAGATGGATGCAGTTTACTGTGAATGTCCTGATATACAGGAAGCTATTCATTGGATTGTTGCTGTAATCACATTTACAAGAAATCAGTTACGTTTGTTTTAGTGTAGACAAAATACATGCCACAGACATCATACTCAAAACTACTGTCCCTAGTGGACAGAAATCAATGTCTGTACTGCCACTGTAGTAACTAGAGTTTTCAATGCTCCGTTTAAAACATAGGATTTGTGCTCCTCTGCTCAGACATTAAAAGGCTTTTGCAGAGTAGACTTCAACAGTGCTGTCAATTACGTTGGACTTGTTTTTCCCAATATGAAAGATGTTAACACAGGTTATATATGAAGAGAACTATCATCTTTTCTCATACAACATATTCCAGAGCACAGCTCTTTGTCAGACCTAACACATGCTCCTCTTGGCAGTTTCATTTTTCATGAATGAACTTTTCTATTTTTTTTTCTCTCATCTTCAACCAATGACCATATAAGTTTCTTTTCCAGTTTTATGCATGTGTTTTTAAGCAACAGGCTGAAAATCAGCAAACCTTCACAGGCTATATTGATAGTGGTTATAATTCTCAGTGTAGTGAAATTACCATCATGGAAGGCTTGCACTTCACCTAGTTTTAACCTTTGGAAGTTCTGTTTTGTTATAGGTGAATGTTATTGGTTCAAACTCTAATGCAGTTTTAAATCAAGACTTGTTAATTTATACATCATGCAGTGTCTCTTTGCCTTTGAATGTTTACCCTGCTTTTGGCTTTGTGTCTCTGCTGTGCCAACCGTTGTCTATCCCAAGCCTTCTGTGAAATCAGGACATGTGCTTGTGTGATTGTGCACATGTACTAGTTGTACAACTGTGCTAAATAATCACTGTAGGCATCATTCTCTTCAGGATCAAGTAAGATGGCATGATGATTTAATCCTATTTAAACCTTGCTGTTCAACTGCAGTTCTAATACCAGAGCAAGAGACCAGAGATATTTAAGCTACATTGTCCCATCTAGTTCATCCTGAGGTTCTGCATGTACTCACTGCTCATGTGAAACATATTCGGTGGAAAACAGCAGGGGTGTGAATCCATGTTGAAAAAGAGAAGCACAACTGTTAATTAATATGATGTAAATGTCTTGTCAGCATTACATCTGTTCTGTTTTTTTTTTCCTACTAAGCAAATGGCAGGACCGATACTGCTAGTCTTCAGAGGGTCTGATGATTGGCAGGAAGTCTCATGCTCTCTGTTTGCATCCACTGCTTGAATTTGGAAGGCATAAGAACTGTGTACCAGGAGAGCACCGAGTGTATTTGTGTATGTCTGTGCATGTGGGCATGGCTTATTGTTATTATTTTTATTATTATATTATATTATGCGTATTATAATATATTATTATTATTTGTGCACCCTTTGTGAGCATACCAACAAGAATACAGTGAATATACTGACTTAAATGTAAAAATAATAAACAGAACTCAGGGAAAAACTTTTCTTTACATCCAGTCCTTGCGGTGAATTCTACTAATCTGTTGTTTTTATGTACTTAGTGTGTGGGATGACCATGTGTAGTGTGTCAACACTTCTTACAGCATCTTCTCTTGTGCTTTGCCTCAGATTCGCTCTGACCAAGACCGAGATATTCAGATCCGGTACAGCATCACAGGCGCCGGTGCTGATCAGCCACCCAATGAGGTCTACAGCATAGACCCCGTGGCAGGGAAAATGTTTGTGACCCGACCACTGGACAGAGAGGAGCGGTCCTCTTACCATGTAGGTGCCCTGCTTTTTTCACCATATACTTTTCACCTTCACTGTGGCGTCAGCTTGGCATAGAAAAAACATAATTAAAATGTATTGTGTTATTCTACTGTTAAAACATGTTTAAAAGGTGTATTTATTTATATAATTCTACATATTGACCTGAGAATTTTCCAAAGTAGTAAAGCTGGACAGACAGGAAAACTTCACTGTATAAATATTTTATACAATTGTCATTCCACATTCACAGCTTTGACATTCACAGTTTTGGTTATTTGAGAGTTTGTAGTGAAGAATTAAATGCCAGTGTTTTTTTGCAGCTTGCTGAAAGATCGCATAAACACAAACTAAGCCAAAAATATATAAGCACTGAAAATTATTTTTAATACATAAAATCGTATAAGCTGCTCTCCTTCAGATCTGACATAAAACCAAGGTTCTGACTCTCCGTGATCATTAAAGATTTTTTAATTATTTAATATACGTTTTTGTCCAAAGCGACTTAAAACATTACACATACGTGTTACAGTAAGCTAGGGCTGGGTGTCTTGCTCAAGGACACACCTGGTGGCTGGACTGGGATTTAAATCAGGAGACTTCTGCATCCCAGCCTGATGCCCTACCCATTGTGCCAGCGGGTCAACAGATCCCAGAGTGTTCTTTGTAAAGAGCAGAGGTGTTCCCCAGTACCCTGACTACATTCACCCAATGGGCTTTATCAGTCATGGCCTTCTAATAATCCCCATGTGTCACTCTTTCCTCCCCACCTATAGCTGGTGTGGGGTGAGCTTTCTGGCATTCTCTATGGCTGCCATGGTAGCATCCAGCTGGATGCTGCGTGATGGTGGAGGATAGTCCCAATTCCATTTTAAACTGCTTTTCATGTTATTAAATATTAAATATTAGTGTTATTTAATGTTGGTCAGTCCCCTAGTGTAGGTGCATACTATATCTTTAATATTAAAAGCTATTTTTGGTAAAATAAAAACGAGAACTGTGTGATGTACGCATATATGCTGCACATCTTTGTCTGAGCCAGCAGCCTCGCTCACGTCTTTGTGACTGTGGAATCTTAGCTTTCTAGCAGCAACTTTAAAACGTTAATTTAGCATTTTTTAAATAAGGGTATAGAACATAGTGCTCCCATGGTGTCTGAAAGTGTTCCTAAGAGGACGAAGACTATGATGACTTTGACATAAAAGGTGGAATTGCTTGTAGTGGAAAGACTGTGAGTGCAGCTGGTAAATTGACAATAAAGAGACTTATTTTATCTGTCAGTCTAGCAGACTGTTATGAGTTAGGATTAGGGAGAGCCAAGTATTATTGTCAAATTTTTACTTTTGTGGGGGTCTTCTGGCCCTAATCCTTGTGAATATGAAGTGGTGACTGTACCTTTCAGTAGTGCAGAACATCACAGAAGTCCCAAACCCTTCTTGATGGGCCTGGAGCCACCTGTAGGCAACACAGTTTCAATGACAGGCTAAACAGCCAGCCACATTTATTTAGTAAAATCTTTGAGGAATGAAGTTCATGCAAGGTGTAGGAAATGCAGGAGAATGTCAGAAACAGAAGTTGCAAAAGAAACAGAAGAAAGACATTAGACTTGAGAGTAGAAACCAGCTTTTAAATCCAGTGTTTTTGCCTCAGTAATTTTCTTTTGAGAGGATGAAGGTTAGGTTTTGGGTTGACTGCCACTGTAATTAAACTGCAGCGAGTGTTTGTGGGTCTGGCTTTTGTTTCCCCACATAACGAGCAGGCAATGGGAAGCTTCTCTCTGTGGGAGAATAATGGCTCCACGATCGCTTCCAAAACATGCCTCTGTTTATTTATTTATTTTTTGTCTCCTCCTGTAGGGAGGCAGGCGTGTTTTGCCTTCCCACTTATCTGAGAGCTCTGCAGCGATTCAGTCTTCTCACAAATTTAAAGCAACTCTTCCCTTTTCTACCAAGTTCACTGATAGATATTTTTGCCATTGTCTCAGACATTACATTAGTCTTCAAGTCAATGTTTAATACCCGGTCACTGTCATTTGGTGTTTCTTTCTCTATGACCTTTGCCTATGCTGTTCTCTTGTTAAATGCTCATCAGAGTAGACACAGCTACCAGTCCTGTTTTTTTTTCAACAGTTCCACCAATGAGAGAATGCTTACCCACAGATGCTGAGACGGATGTTGATTGTGTAGAACCAGTGCAGCAAAAAGGCTGAATTGTCAGTGCAGTAACACTGGGGGCCAGTTAAGTGACAGCTTTCCCTCTGTCCTCCTGCAGAGTTTTTGCCAGTCTCTGCTGGGTTGTTCTGAGCAACTGAAACTGGCCACACATATCTTGTCAAGGCAATTCAATGCCCCACAAAAGTAGTGGGGGGAAGCAGAGTTTGGATTACTTTCTTACCAGAAGAAGGTGTTGTGCTTTACCAGGTGAGCTGATAACTAAGTATTAGTGCCAGCTCTTTCCTTCCACCCTGTAATCAGTGAGCCAGGGAAGACAAACAGTTTAATTGGAAAAATGCAATAAACAAGTTGTTTTTATAGTGTCTAGTGTTAGTTAAATGGCTGTCTTTGTCAGAATGAGAGTCAAATACATTTTTGCCTTCGTTTTAGTTTGTATTCTCTTGCCCTTGTTAGCTGTGCACCTTCCAGTGATTTATTTGTGTGGTATTTGCTGTAGTAAAACCTGGAAGAAAAGCAGCAGGTAGCAGCAGACATTGTGTCATGTGACAAAATATTTATAGGTTCAGGCATCAAAAAGGCCTCTACAGGCATTCGCTTAACCTTACCTGCTTTAGTGTAATTTTAAGCAGTATAAAGACATTAATCTAATGTATATATCTTGTTTAATGATTCTTGATAATTTACAGTATGTATTACATGAAGATTAACACCTAATTTGTAAAATCATGTGTTGTATATTGATACAGAGGCTCCCTCTGCCAAACCAGATGCTGTCTCTCATTTAAAGCAGTTTTACATCATGTATTCGGCGTTGTTATGGTTACTAATTGTGGGACTTAGGCCTTGTTTATTGTGCTGTAGACATTTTATCCACTTGTTTGTTTGGAAACTTACTTTTGAAGTGTGCAGTTAGATGTGCGTGATGACAGTAAGTGTAAAACTGAGGCATGAAATTTGATCTGGAAGTCATCTCCATTTTCTGTTTAATGCCCTCAGTAGCTTTGTGCAAGTGTGATATTTTGTATTAAAGGAACTGTTACATTCATGTTGTTTAAATAAAAAGCATACTTTAAAGACCACACTCTGAACTTCAGCTTCTGAAAGTGATTCTCTGAGAATGAGTTAGTCTACGCATTTCAAAAGAGATGGCACCTTGTGGAAATAGATGACAGAAACAGCATTTTATTTTATTGTCGTTTGTGTGCTGCTGCTGGTGTTTTCATTATAGCAGTTCAGTATTATGTATAACAAAACATTCAACAAATTGTAATAAGATGACAATAGAAATAAAGGAAGGATTTATCACAATGATTTATTTTTAGCACAATTTGCAAACCCACAGTAATGTGTGAAGTTCATCCAGAAATTCATTTTTTCTGAAAACCTTCTTTATATCAAATCCTATAATGCAACTGACATTGTGCTGAAGAGAATAAACATTGAAGACGTCACTGTTTGGTGTCGGACTCTACTAGAGTAAATATGGTAGTGCACCTTACATTGTATATGTAGTTACTGAACATCAGGAAAACCTTGCAGATTTTAGACATCATTGCAGATAACACTGACACAGCCATGTTCATCATCCTTGACATTAGGATCATCTTAATTTAGCTCTTGAACCTGAACAAGATTTATGGGCATGGCTTATGAGCTTCCTGTAACATTTCTTCTTTCCAGAGGACTGAACCAAAAAAAATGTCAGGCCATTCCAGCATAGCACAGCACTCTGACCTTCTTTTGATGACACATGTCCCCTACTAAAAACCACAAGATTGTAGAGAATGTTGACACTATGGCAGACAGTGAAGGTTTCTCATGGATGTACTTTGGTCAGGAATAGCACATAAAGAATCTCTCTGTCTCTGTCTGTCTGTCTGTCTCTCTCTCTCTCTCTCTCTCTCTCTCTCTCTCTCTCTCTATGTCTCTCTCTCTATGTCTCTGTCTCTCTCTGTAATTTTCTTACTTTCTCACACATTAACACTCATAATAGTCTATGCAATCTGTGGTTTGCACGATTCCAAAGGTGTTATGTCCAAGCTGTGATGTCCACACCAGCAGCATCCAGCCTGCTTGAAGACAAAGATGAGGCACTGTGCCTATTTCAGTGCTGATGTAAAAGGATGACTGTGCATGCAGGACAGCATGCATCTGATTTGGGCCTGGTGACCCAATGGGTAGAACATCAGGCTGGGATGCAGAAGTCTCCTGATTTGAATCCCAGCCCAGCCACCAGGTGTGTCCTTGAGCTGAGACACCCAGCGCTAGCTCATTGTAACCCGTATGTAAAATGTAAGTCACTTTGGATAAAAGTGTCTGCCAAATGAATACATGTAAAATGTATTTAAAATAGCAACAGGCTGAAGGAAAGGTAAGAACACTTGCCTCCCTAGAAAATAATTCTCACCTTTTTTAGAACAAATACAGATTTTTAAGGAAGAAAAAGAAGATAATAGCAAGAAAGTCAAATGTGCTTAGAAAGTTCTTACAGTAACTTGCACTGAATTTGCCTTTATAGCTTCACATACTTTTATATTTTTGGATCAGTCACAGCAGCTTCATTGAATGCTGATATATAGAGCACGCAGCTATCAATTTTAACAGTAGCTATTTTGCTATGTCTAGAACCAAACAGTCCTTTCACCTTTTATGTTGCAATCTGTTCATTATGGGAGGTCAAAATTTAAATTGACATAAAACGTTACAGCGGCAACACACCTGGAGAGCGCTGCAAAAACTGCAAAGCTGTTCAGTGCTCTGTGCATATATATTTTATAGCGAATGAAGTTTACAGCAGTGCTGCCTATACATTCTCCAAATCAGACTCATTACATGTAAACTGAGCAGACAAGAAACATGGAAGCTGAGAATGGAAAGGCAGAAAATTCACTTCTCTGCGGGGCAATGACCCATAGCACAAGGTAAATGCTACACAAATAACAGTAAAACCGAGCAAACTGAGCACAGGTGTATCTTTAATTGGTTCAGTGAAAGTAAATGGAATCTTGGACAGTTACACTGAGGTCGGCCAGACGAGATACACAGGGACAGGATGTGGGGGGAAAAGCCAGGCAATGCAGGCACTGACTGTAAACAAAAGACTTTTATTGGCTGATGCAGAATAAACACAAAGATGGGTTGCCATTTTGATGGTAAACACAGGAGTCTGAACTACAAAAAACTGGGTATCCTCGTTTTGGCTAAACACATGTCAACTGACATGCAACATGTAAAAATGAATCTGAGGTCTTTCAACACAAAACAAAAATCAAGAACAAGCCCTGGGCTTTGGCCATATAGGAAATAAATAAATTAGTAGGAAAGAAGGAACGACTAGGTGGATGGATGTGAACTCTGATATAACATCCCTTTTCACTCTGATGTCGCACTCTAAAACTACATTCCCTCGGCAGCTCAGCACAAGTCAACTTGTCAAAAAAAATAAAATGTCAACATTGGATATACTGATGTTACTGGTATCTAAAGTGCTTATTATATTAATCTGTATTGGCCATGCAATCAAAACTCTTAAGCTTTTTGAACCTTGCTGTTTTTTTTTCAGATGATTTATTGTCTTTTAACAATGTCCTTGTAATCAAATATTTTAAGGTAATGTTAGCAGCCTGGTGGCTCATTGGGTGGAAGCTTAGGATAGCATGTCCCGGCTCAGATCCCAGCACAGCCACGTGTGTTCTTAACTAAGACACTCAGCACTAGCTCCCTGGGCACTGCATGTGGCTGGATGCCCACTGCTCCCCTCAGGGGATGGGTTAAATGCAGAGAATTAATTTCCCCATTGTGGGACTAATAAGGATTAATAAAACACATAATGTGAACCCCTTGCCTGCTTATAAGTCACAAAACTCTATACTGTATCTGGCTGTAAGAAAATGTATGTGCATCTTATAACATCCTTGTTTATAAACTTCAATGTGGCAAAACTTTTTCCATCAATAATCAAGAACCAATAGATCTGATCTTTTTACATAACAAAATGGTCAGCCAACAAGATTTTTAAAATGTCTGTGTTTTAATATACCATATCAATATTAAACTGACCTTGTATAATTTATCTGTTCCAGATAGTTTCTTTATATATTTTTGCTGTTATTACTCATTGTGTAGTATAGTATCTCTCTAGAATAGAGTACTAAAGTTAACAGACCATTTAATTTTGTTTCTGAGTGTTCAAGTAAGTGATTTATTGGCAGTGTAACACATGGGTACCTTTAACTCTGGTGTCTGACTTGCACCTTGTTTGTCTCCGATCTGCACAGCTCAGAGCCCATGCGGTAGACATGAATGGCAACAAGGTCGAAAACCCTATTGACCTGTACATCTATGTCATTGACATGAATGACAACAGACCAGAGTTCCGCAATCAAGTGTACAATGGGTCAGTGGCTGAAGGCTCCAAGCCAGGTAAGCTGTGACAGGACTGATGGCAGTGACAGGAATGATGACAGGGATGATGATCATGTTAATTGTTATAGTGGTGCAGATGATAATGATAATGATGGACAACAATAGATGAAGCTGCATTTATCGGTAATTAAGATTCATCGGTAATAAAGACTTAATTATTTGTTCTTCATTGTGTTCATGCCCATATAAATTCGCAGCAAACTAACTTTGGAAAAACAACAAGGTTTCATAAATGAGTGACAAGAACAATAACTTAAAACATCTCCAGGCAAATGTCTCAAGTACACAAAAAGTATCATGGGGTGATTTTTAAAGTCAAGACTAACAAATATAGACAACTAACAAATACAGAAACTGTTTTGGCTTATATATATTAACTGTTGTGCTGTCTTTTTTTCTGGAGAGTTTTTAAAGTGTGGATCAATGAGTAAACAGTGGAATTTCCCAGTTTGGGATGAATAAAGTATTTCTATCTATCTATATCTAAACAAATTTACATATTTTCACATGCTGTAGTTCTCAATAAAGCCTGTATAAATCAGTAGGGTCCGTTATGTAATCTACTTAGTGAAAATAAATGTAATACCAATAACATTACCTGTTTGTACTGGCCATGCCCACATGACCCAGTTACATCATCACTAGAAGAAGAAGAAGACTAGTTCTGCTAGTCACAACAAACCCATGAAAATGCATTATTTATCTTTGCACAGAATGTTTTATTCACAAAAGCAATAAAAACTGTCACTGTGTAAAGCAAATCAGTGAATCCCAGTAAATTCACAGGAAAGCCAAAACAGGCAAATAACAACAACATTCAATTCAATTCAATTCAATTTATTTTTATATAGCGCCTTTCGCAACAGCATGCCTCAAAGCGCTTTACAGAGAAAGTTGAAGAAATGCCAGGAAAGAAAGATGAAAACTTTAAAAATCAGCTGACAAAAGGTGCCTGTGGCACAGAGAAGAGCCCCCATTGTGGTGCAGACACTGCAGGCTCATTCATTCTCATTAGGGCTGATGGGGCACGAGAGGGACAGAGCGTGGGGACACCGTTCGATCTGCTGCCCACCAACATGTGGGCTCCCATGTCCTCTACAGCAGTTAATTAAGAGGAAGAACAACGCTTCCCAAACAGAGCCACTTTCCTTTATCGATCCTCTTTTCCTGCATGGCAGTCTCTTTTAGCCATGATTGTGGACAGTCCTGAGTGGGGACAAGACAAGGTTTTTGAAGGTCTATGAAGGTTATTAATACATAACATATTTCATCACTTAAAGTAGCGTACCCATTATTATTAATATTTCAGGAAAATAGAGGACAGAAAATGTATATATAGGTTTTGTATAATCATCTTAATTTAGCACTTTCCATTTTATCAGATTAAAACTGTGAAGTGTCTGGAAGGCAAAGCTGTGCACAGGACTGAGCATTTAATTCAGCAGTACATCTTAAAAGGCACAGAGATATGCATACATTGAGTTACAAATTAAATTCATTATCCAGTACACTATCCAACAGCACCTGCATCCTGATCGGTATTATAAAGCAGGGTTTTTTGTAAACCCAGAGGAAAGTCCCTTGTGTCGTGTATTGTATTTCTAAATCTATTCACTCTGTCAAGTTTAATTTGATATCACTCCTCTACTCCATAACAGGCTTAACAGGATCCAGATATAATTCAGTAGTGTCTGCTTTTAATCAGACTATTAGATGGCTGTTAAAAATCCAGCTGTAATGTTCGGCCCAATCACATTAGGTAGGTGTGATCTCTTGTGTCAGTCCTTGAAACACAATTGTACAGCAAAAGGTGTTCATCTGTTCCGACTTCATGGCAAATGGTTGTTAAAGCTTGTAGAGTTTCTATTGTTTAATGCTGTTTTTGAGGCACCGTATTAGGTGAAATGGTTCAGTTGATGTAAATATTAGTTAATGCACAGTGTTAAGAGATTTTGAGATTGCGGGTTCATTAATTTCAGAATTTAATCATTGATTGATTGAGTAAGGAAGATGCAGGGAGGAATGTGTTGTTTTAACAGACTAGAAGGGCTATCCCAACCCTGGCTGTAGAGTTTATTGCTTCTGTGCCTGGAACACTGACCTGGTGCAAAGCCTCCCTACATAAACAAACCCATGTGCCTTTGCCAGACAGAGCAGCAAACTCTGCCAAATCTTCCAGTCTGCAAACATGCCCCAGAAAGGAATCTTCTCTTTAAGGATCTAGCTTTTTTTATTTTATTTTTCTTCTTAGTCTCATGTCAAATTCCGGACCATAAAAGCATGAAAGGCAGCTGCAAACGGAAATTGGCGATCAGGCGTTGGAAAGCAAAACCGGATGGATGGCTCGAGGAGGGACGAATTAACGGCTCCAAGCTGAGCAATTTTCCAGCTCGTGGTTTTTTCATAGGTCGCCCTGGAGCCTTAACGTGCACTGTGCGAAGAGCCAGTTTTGTTTACCGCTATGCATCATGCCGATGCTGAGGCACGGGGGCTGTGTGGTACAGTTAGCCACACGCCTGGTGGGTGTGGGCATAACCACAGCAGCCCAGCCCACACAACAGTCCCTCACTTCCTCATCCTTCCTGGCCCTCCATCTGCAGGGCTCCTCCTCTCTGCCTTTTTCTCTCTTCCCCCATAATTCTCTCCCTCCTTCCTCAGCTCACCCTGTCACTTCAGCACATTTAAATTCAACTCAGCACTTCTTTTCTTGCAGGAACAGAATTGTTGCTAGCTTTTTCCGGGGCAATTTACACATGTATAAACAACCAATTGAACATGCAGTACAGCAATAGTAGTAACTGATGATAATGGTGTTTTACAAGGGATGAAATTATGCAGAATTAAATAATTATGATGGTAATATGGGAGCAGTGCTAGCAAAGAGCATTACCTGAGCAGTGACTCAATTTTCCCCTAGCTTGTAACACACTAGATTTTCACTTGATTATGGTGACGCCCCCCTCACCCACACATACAAAGGGGGCTTGCCATCTATTTTTTCCTCCATAGCAGTGGGGAAAAAAGGTTGGAAGAATATTTTCTAAATCTTCTGTAAAACATTTAAGTACTTTGTTTTCGGTTCCCCTTAGTCTCTTTCTAACCCTGTTTCTGTCACTTTGTCCCTTGGACTTTGCTGTTCATATGTACTAGAGACCTTGATTTCTGTGTCTTTGTAGTTCCATCCTGAGTCCCACCCCAAAACACACACACACACACACAGACACACACACACACACACATCTGCCTATTATGCACAGTGCTCTTTCTGCTCTGTTTGAACAAAGTCCTCAAATAATTTTACTCCTGTGCTTTTATGCTGCCAGGCAGTTATATTATTTTTTCAGTGGAAGATTGTTGTAGCCCCAGTGGAACTGCTGTAATTGTAAAATGTTTTGTGTACAAATCATATATATTCATATATTTTACAACTGCTTATTGTGGACAGGGTCACAGGGAGCCTGGAGCCTATCTTCAGCGTTATATAGAGAGGCAGGATGCCAACGTGTTTCAGGGTAGAGGCATGTCTTCAGTAGGGGCAAGTTAAAGCTCCCAGGACACATGCTCAGTCTTTGGGAGGAAACCAGAGCACACAGAGTGATCCAGCTGACACAGTGCCAAGAGCTGGAGTCAAACCCACTACCCTGGAGATATTAGGCAATCACAATACCCGCTGAATCACCATGGATATAGTTTCATTAATGGCAACTGCTACAAAACTCACTTTGAAAGTTCTGAGTGTACACAATGAAACTAACATCCAGTTTCCCCCCCCCCCACAGATCCTACCCTGTTCATTAGTGTTTACATGTTGTGTTACATATGAACACAAAAGCATGAGATCACCTGACCACTGGGTGTGCATATATGTGTAACTGTGTCCATTTGCTGATGGAACTGTCTTTCCTCAGGCACATACGTGATGAAGGTGACAGCGAATGATGCAGATGATGACACCACAGCAAATGGGATGGTGCGCTACCGCATCCTGTCCCAGTCCCCCCACAGTCCCATTCCCAACATGTTCACCATCAACAGCGAGACGGGCGACATTGTCACCATGGCGGCAGGCCTAGATCGTGAGGTGGGTGAGCGGTATGCAACGAGCACACAAAGTAAAAGCTAGCATCACACAAAATAGCCATGCCCTTCTTGTAACCAAGAGAACAGCCTACAATCTCATGAAGTCTGTTTCTATGATATGATCTACTGTCCACAGACACTTGTTTGTGCTGGTGATGGACTGTGTTGATATTGCATCATCTTTTACCACTAAAGGGATCGTATTGACCCCTAGTAAGTTTTTTTTTTTCTGTTTTACCAGTGTTCTGTCATATTTTTTCAGCTGAACATGTTATGGATCTACTGTATACACACATAAATATTTACTCCCACTGTGTCCATGTAAGAATGTTCATTGAGGAAATATAATGTTAAGTATGTGTAATGTATAATTGTGGATACTTTTCACTTGCCTCCTATAATAATAATAATAATTGTAATTATTATAATTATTATTATTATTATTATTGTTATGATTGTATTCATTCATGAGAACATAAACAGCATGTGAATGTGTACAGGTATAACAGGTGTTGCACCTACACCTGCCATGACGGCTCTGCACACAGGCTGGTGTCGTACACCTGTTATACCTGCACACAGGCTGGTGTCGTACACCTGTTATACCTGCAGGGAGGCTGGTGTCGTACACCTGTTATACCTGCACACAGGCTGGTGTCGTATACCTGTTATACCTGCACACAGGCTGGTGTCGTATACCTGTTATACCTGCACACAGGCTGGTGTCGTACACCTGTTATACCTGCAGGGAGGCTGGTGTCGTACACCTGTTATACCTGCAGGGAGGCTGGTGTCGTACACCTGTTATACCTACACACAGGCTGGTGTCATACACCTGTTATACCTGCACACAGGCTGGTGTTGTACACCTGTTATACCTGCACACAGGCTGGTGTTGTACACCTGTTATACCTGCACACAGGCTGGTGTCGTACACCTGTTATACCTGCAGGGAGGCTGGTGTCGTACAAATCTCTGTAAACACTCGTAACATTTTAGGAGCTTAGAGTGACAGGTGCTTTTACACCACACATCCTTTGGCACTGGGTTTTGATGTCATATCGAAATATATATTTATATTGGTTGTGAGGCTTAAAGCTTAAGTCTTCTGAAACTTTCTGGTTACATTGATTGTGACCTTTTCTTTTTTTTACTTCTAAAATAGCATTCACCTCTATTCCTCAGAGGAAAAAAGAGGTCTTTGAATCTACCCTCACAGAAATTGTCAGCATTTGCTCTGCTGCACCTCTCTTCAGCTGGATAAACAACATGTGCACACACACAGACACACACATACACTGACACACACACACAAACGTCATATTTTGCTTGTCTAATCATAGAAAAAAAAATCTTCAAAAATCAGTAAAAGCAAGTTAATTTTTTACTAATTGCATGGAGAGACAACAGATCCCCACACTATGTACAAGTGTGTGACAATAACAGTAAAGTGTCTGTCAATAACTGCAGCTGCTGTGTGAAACAGTGTATAAGAGTGTATGTGTGTCTGCAAGCCTCCTCTGATATGTGTCAGGGCCACGTGATTGTATGTTGCTGCTTTTAAAGTATCTGAGATGTGGTTGAGGTTTAAGACAGGCTCAGTCACCACCATCCCCCTTCAAGACATTGTGTTAAGAAAGCCAGAAAAGGTGAAGAGGCCATATAAAAAAAACCCAACAACATGTGTAAATGTAATAAAAGCCCTTTTTGTTTCAATCTGTGTGCACATTTTAATTTATAGTACTCTATTAATCTCAGTGGGAAATTACTTCTCTGCATTTAACTAATCCCCTGGGGGAGCAGCAGGTTGCTAGCCACACGTAGAACCCTTGGGAGCTAGCTCTAAGTGCCTAGCTCAAGGACACACCTGGCTGTGCAGGGATTCAAACCAGGAGACTTCCAAATTCTCACCTGATGTTCCACCTATTGAGCCGCCAGGCCACTTAATCATATGTCTCACTAGGAGCATTATTCAGACTGGTGCCACCCAGCCAGTTTGAATCAACTGGGTTTGATAACCCTCAAATATGTAGATTATTGACCAGTGACAGTGATAACTGAAAAGCCCATCTAATTATAATTCCAGTCACGTCACTATCTGACAAATTATAAGCACAATGTTTGTATGTTTCAAATGTGTGTGCAGCTGTAATTACCTGTATAAATATGCATATTCTTTATTGAGTGTATATGTTTGTGTTTTTGTCTTTTTCTTTTTGAGTATGTGTATGTGTGTGTTTATATTTAATTGTGTGTGCGCTGTGTGCATTTGCAAGCACACGGGTACCCGTGACAGTGAGAGAGAAGCTGCAGAGCAAATCTCAGGGTGTCTTTGAGCAAGATTGTAAGTGATGCTGTAATTGCTGGGACTGAGGGGTAACTGAAAGACCAAAACATAAACTGGGGAGTGAGATGCAGAAATTCCTTGACTGTACAAACTGACTCAAAGGTACCAATAATACTTAAAAACTAAAATTTTTTTAAAATTTTAAATATTTAAAAAAAAATGTTTCCATTATGTCGAAGTTCATTTTGAATCCCAATCTTTTTTATTAGTTTTGTAATAAAATAAATATTTATAGGTTAAAATGTGCTTTCTCTAATTTTTCACTATCACGAGGTAAAATTTCATTCCAGACTTAAGTTTTTGTTTGTTTTTAAGATTGAAGTCAGCTGACTTACAAAAATGTATCTATGTGACAATTGACCACTATCTTTGAGCTAGACCGGTCAAGAACCGGAACACCAACAAAACTTTGCACAACTCAGAAAAATTCATCACAAAAGCTGACAAGCTGGACTGATACCTCAGCCAGCAACATCGAAGAAAAGCTTGCACAAAACAGCTGAGCATTTTTTACTCATATCTGAAAACTGTGTTTCATGTTGTTTTGACCTTTATTTTGTTTCATCCCACATTTTAAACGTACATGTAAATGAATATACACTGAAGAGGATTACAATAAACACATATATACATTCAAATCAATACATTACAATTCTGTAGAAAATAAACATGCTTTTAACTTGATTTGAAGTTGAACGGCTCTTGGTTATTTCAAATTTTTGATATGTCAGACATTAATGTAACAAATTTTGATGATATGTCAATGAAATAATATTGTGTACAAACACCAAAAACTATATGATTGATTTATACTGCATTTCAGTTGGCAGTGCAGCAAAACAAAAGCATGAAAGAACAGCGATTGTTCCGCTGTGCATTTGTAAATAAGAAGTGGAGTTTGAGTAAAAAGTTCACTTAAATCTGTCAGGATAGTCATCATTAAAAAGGCATTCACCTCTCACCATCTCCTCCTCCTCCTCCTCCTCCTGTATGCAACATTCTCTTTGCACAGCCTGTGTTTAACACGCCTCAGGAGTTTCTGGTGCTCTCTCTTCCATCTGAATTTGAAGGTCCCATCTGTTGCCACTTCACACTAAGCTATAAATGCAAGCATTAGCATTAGCACTGTAAAGTGTTGCCTTTTACCCTTCCCCTAATCTGCGGTTGGAGCCTTGGCACTATCCTTCAGAATGCTTTTTACTAATGAAGTCTTTATTTAAATACCTGAGTGCTTTCATTCATTTAAAGTCTTGCAGCCTAGGCTTATTTTAGCCTCTATTTTTGTATACTCAGCAGATTGAACTCAGTAGTTTCAAACATGAATAAAGTGGATTACTGGAGTTATTTTTAGGTTCAAAGTGTGGTCATCTTAAAAAAGGATGCTTGTGATTCTTGTGCATCGTCCAGTTTAAAAAGTTTTACAAAACAAGGATAGTACATATACATATATATTGATTCATGCTAGCACATCCAGTTCTTCATTTGCTAGTATACTGCATGTGATCATCAATGGTTAGAAGATGGTTGGAAATCTTTCTGGGATTGGTGCAGTCACACATTCTGTCATCATCCTTCATTACCTCAGGGTACAAATTTGCCCTGCCTAAACAGTGGGTTCCAGGGTTGGACCTCTGACAAAATTCTAGCCTTTCAACTCATGAAAGCATTAAATTAATGTGACCTTCATGCCATTTTACTGCCACTTAGTGTAGTGCATTATGGAAAGTAGAATTTTTAGTGGTGCTTTTGATGCCATTATGATAGTAACAGAGAGTGAGCTATATTGGATTTTCATAAGGTCTGTTATTCAATGTCTGTTAACATGTGGCACCTAATGTGTGTGAGTACTTAGTGGCCCGTTAAAGTTCCATTCACTGGTTTAAGGGTGTTGAGTAACACTGGAAAGTGCATTGATCATTTGACCTTTATTGACATTGTGTTCTCCTGGGGTATTTTATTCAATGAAAGTGGACTAGAAAAGAGGTGGAGCAGATGAGGTATAAGCAGCTGTAACTAGAGAATTGCAAGTGGAGATGGGTGGCAGTGCTGATGTATTTGTGAGTTTTGTCCTGTGACTTTCAACAGTAAATGTGTAATTGATGAGATCTCATATAGTATATAAAATAAACATGTGCCCCCTAGCGCATCACTTTGTCGACAGAGGCTGTGAATATCATGGCAGCATCATGCAGTGGAGCTGTCTCTACTGCAAGATGATCTGTTTCAGTATCACTTGACATGTAGCAGAGGCCACAGCTGAGAAGTGAAGCGTTTTCAGAATCACAGACAGCACTGTGAAGTAGAGCTATGCCAGAACTATGGAGAGCACCGTAAGGTTCAGGTGTGTCAGAACTGTGGAAAGCACTGTGACGTTCAGCTCTTTCCTCACCACGAACACCAGCATTATACAGACGGGCTGTTTCAGAACCATGGAGAGCACTGTGTAGCGCAGCTGTGTCAGAACCATGGAGAGCACTATGCAGCTCAGCTGTGTCAGAACCATGGAGAGCACTGTGCAGCGTATTTGTTTTTGAACCAGAGAGAGCTCTATAGCTAAGCTGTGTCTAAACTATGGAGACCTCTGTGTAGCATAGCTGTGTCAGAACCATGGAGAGCTCATTGTGGCTTAGCTATATTACTACCATGGAAATCACCGTGTAGCTTTGTTGTTTCCTCACTATAGACATCATTTTGTAGTGTAGACACTTGTCCACCGCACCAGATACTGATCTTTTGGTACAAAAAAAATTGGTAATAGATAATATTTTCCCATGGATCCATTATCATTATTTAACTTTTTTTTTACTTTATTGTTGTATGAAGAAACCCAGGGTTCAATCACAGTCCGGTCAAAAGATGAGATAATATGCTGTGCTGCATTCGCAAATACTTTTTGATTTCCTTTCATGCTGTCATGCCATCAAGATTTTGATGAAAAGAAATTAAAAAGTATCACCAAAACCAGCAGACCATATTATTTTTAGAGATGTAATGATGTATCGTGATGCAAAGCGGGTGATGACACACATGGTGGAAATTGCACTGCATGCTTGCTATGTGATGTTTAAATATAAAGAATATTACTAGCAAAAACTATAACTAATTTGTTTTTTAAGTTGTCAAATATTAGAATTAATGTTTTCTTTTTTTAGAGTCGCTTTTGTCCTCATAATCCACCGACTGTTTTTCAACAGCACTGATAAAAATACCTTGCTAATGTTTTCCTAATGCATGACTTGCCAAGGCTGCATGCTGACAGCTCACTTTTTACGTATAGTAATATTGATTAGTATTTATCATTTTCTTTTCTTTGGTTTACTAAAATTTTATGTAGGAAAAAATTTATTGAAAATTTTGTAAGTTTTAATATGATATGCTACTTAAAAATTGTATGAAAAAATGGCAAATAAATTTCGCAATTTACACACCTGCTAGAGCTTTACTGGCCAATTTGCTCCCCAGCACATGCCAAACCCTGGCCTGGTACCAGTCCACAAACCACAGTTTGCCTTCCAGTTGGGTTTGTACAACTGTAAAACTAACAATATAATGCAGCCTTTACAATGAATCCACAATGAAAGGATCTGGCTAATGTCTGTGAAGAAGAAACAACCTTTGCATAGTTTTTGCTTGTTTTTGCCTCAGAAATAAAAAAAAAAAAATCTTTTTCATTCTACTTTTGTTTTGGATATTGTGATAAAATCAAATCGTAAACATAGTATCATGAATTGAACTATACTGTGAGTTGAGTGCATCATTACATCAGTAATTATTATTATTACATATTATTGATATGCTGCCCTGTGGTGGATTGGCACCCCACCCAGTGTGTCCCCTGCCCTGCACCCTATGCTTTCTGGGTTGGGCTCCAAGCTTCCTGTGACCCTGACTTGGATAAGGCAGTATAACAGATGGATGGATGCATGGATTATTGATATGCATATTTTTGATATACCTATTATGTTATTGATATCATTACATTTATAAATATTTCACATCATAGAAATGTGCAAAACAGCACCCTCAGGGTGCTCTTCTACTGCACCAAGAACTGAACTTTGGCTACCAAAAAGATCAATACTTACCTTTTTAATCTGCCTTCTGGTGCAGTACCAGTACCAAAGTACCCAACCAAATGAGGCACTTTGATAATTAAGGGTTGAATTTGCAAATGTGTGCAAATGCCAATTGGTTATACAAACAACATGCCACACTAACTCAAAATACAACCACTATCTTGAAAAGGCATAGCTACAAACTCAAAAAACAACCACAGAAGACATTAAAAGAAAATAATCAAATGAGGAAGCCGAGGCTTTACTCTCACCTGGTTGAAGTGTAATTAATTATATAATATAGAGAGTGCTTATGTGCTCTTGTACAGATAAGGCTTAAGAAAGGGTTTCTAAGTACAACCATTTATAACCATTTTTAATTTATGTTAGAGCCGCTGGTGATTTACATCATTAAAACCACAGGTGTTTCTAATCACGTTCAGTTAATGAAAAGAGCAAATTAAAGCAATACGTCTTAATGATGTATATTTTGTTTGATACAGTATGTTTAAGAGTGGGAGCTATAGACATGTTTCTGATTACTTTTTTATGCTGCAATTTTACAAAATAAGTTCCTGTGAAGGAATTGACACGCTGCACTTTGTCTCTGCACTTTCTGGCTGATGATTTTCACTGTTTGCCATGCTGAAAGCTTTAACTTTTAAGGGCAGAACTTGTGCAGTCATCGCTTCACATTCACAGGCACTATGGGTGGAAAGACCCTGCGAGTGTAAAAATATGCAAATAATACTTGCCCCTTCCCCATCTGAACCTCAACCCATAACAATTTTTTAGCCTGACAAATAACATAAAAGTGTATTAAACAGTCTCACACTGACAGACTTCTCAGACTTTCCACCATGAAGCATGTAGCGATTCCAGCATTTGGGTCAGAGTCATCACTCTGTTCTTCCTCTTAGGAACGCTGTCAGAAGTAATAGGAGCACTACATTTTGGACACATTAGAAATGCAAAACTAACTAACAGGCTTGTGTAGTGACAAGTAGTAAGTTAAAGGGTGGGTCTGTTGAAATGGTGGTTTGCTTGAAAACTGCAGTCCCAAAGAGAAAGTGGGGCTGCTACCTTTCAATAGCTTGCACATGATGTATAAAATGGAAAATTAAATATAAGGTCATACTGCCTAACGGAAGTATTTTTTAATTATTGTTTAAAAATATTAAGATTAATATTTGTCTGAAGTGAATGCATATTTGAATGTTTTATAGATTGTGTATATGTATTGTATATTAATATTGGCCAAGGTGGGGCTAAGTCTTTTTAAGGGGGGTGAGCGACAGTATTTTCTGTTTTTTTTTTTTTTTTTTGGTTTTGTTTTCTTTTGTTTGCTAGAGAAGCAGACAGGTAGTGGTCCTGTGAAGGCATCTTGAATATTGAAATTTTTGTATATTTGCTTTGACTTTCTTAGATACCTGCTTTAGTTATTTGTTTTTCATTATATATATTTCTATTTCTATATAAAATTTCTATTTAATTCCATTTATCTATTGTCCATGGCCAACTTACAAATAACCAAAACTGCAAAGGTAAAATTCACAAATGTGGAGGATTGACTGCACTTTTCTTTTAAACATCATTCTGGGGTTGTTACAGATTGCATCATTTTTCTCTGGTACCAGTTTTTCATGCCAGTGGAAAACAAACACAAGAAATGCCATTGACTTTGGTACCTAGTAGGGTGGAAAAGTGCCTTAAGTTATTTTAGCACCATATAGTGTGGTGCAAAGTACAGCTGTTCAAAGCCACGGACAACATAATGAAGCACAGCTGTTTCAGAACCAGAGGCACCCCTACAAGGCAGTGTTTCAGAACCAGAGGCAGTCCTCCAAGGCAGTGTTTCAGAACCAGAGGCAGCCCTCCAAGGCAGCCTTCAGATCCTTCAGGACCATGTGCAGCTGTTGGGGCAGTATTGTACATACTGGGTAAACACAGATCTGTACTGGAATGTTATGCTGATGACCCAGACAGATATCCAAGTGTTTTATCAGTTTTATTCTAGTCCAGGACTAGCTCATCTAATTCAACAAACCAACTAATCATCAAATCCTTGATTAGGTCAATTAGTTGTGTTGGTGCAAGGCTATTTTAAAAAATGCCCTCCTTTGACTCCCCAGAGTGGAACTGAACAGCGCAGCTGGAGGGTGTTCATTAAAGGGATAAGCGAGGCTACTCCAGATATAATCCCTCCACTCTTCCTATGAATTCCCTGGGCTGCTTGACATTTGGAGCAGTACCACAGCTCTCTGAGCTCTTCGAGGGCAACCTCTCTCCCTTCCATTTGCATGCAAAGAATGGCACAAACTTCGGAGGAGGCACAAGGAAATTCAGCTGAGGGGGTAACTGCATGGTCCATCTCTTCCATGCCAGGCAGGACAATAGGTCTGCCGATTATAGATATGCTTTCATGAATACTGTGGTCATAGAGAAACACTGCACGTCCCCCAAGTGGGTACCTGCCCCATCGGCTCAGTCCTGCCACATATGGGCTGCATCCATCATCTGACCAATTGGCTTTAGAGGCTGTAATGCAGTTGGGGACTGGAGGTGGGGCTGTGGAGACTGAGGAGCAGTGTTTCTGTTTTTAAAGTGCTGGTGACCCCATTAAAGTGACGGATGATCCACCACTGCAGAGGCTCAACAGGGGGACCGTTAGGCAGTAATAAACAGGGCTCTTACTCATAACCTGCTCCCATCTTTCAGAGTGCCTGTTTCATTGTTTACATTTATTTCCTTGGCAGATGCCTCCATCCAAAGCAACTTAAGCAACACACAGCCTTTATGGTTGGTTATATTCTCCAGGTAATTTAGGTTAAGTGAAGAAGCAGGGGTGGGATTTTGGTAGAACAACTGGGATTGTAACCTACAGGCAGCATGTGGTTTGTCTTCAGTGTTGACTGCAGTCTTGTTGACTTCCTATACAAGCCCATGGTTTATATGCCAAAACATGTTGAGCAAGGGCAGGTCTGACTAACCACAACTTCCAATCCTGAAACTGTTTAATTTATGGTTTTCAATGCATTAAAACATTAAAGCCATGATATTTACTGTCAAATGTTTGACAATGTGATTTTATGAGTGACTGTTATATATGTTAACAGAAATCTCAGTCATTGTCGTGGCATGGTGGTTAACACTGTCACCTTGCACCTCTGGGGCTGAGGTTTGGTTCCTACCTTGGGTCTGTGTGTATGGAGTTTGTATGTTCTCCCTGTGCGTTGGGGGTTTTCTGGTTTTGTCCCAAAGACATGTGGTTTAGGTTAATTGGTGTCTTCATATTGCCTGGGTGTGTGCTCTGTGGTGGGTTGGCACCCTGCCCTGTGTCTCCTGGGATAGGCTCCAGGTTTCCTGTAACCCTTAACAGGATGAAGTGGTATAGAAGATGGATGAATGTTCAGTTATGCTTCATCAATCCTTTCATTAGATACCTCTTGGATTACCTTGTAATGTGTTTCATTTTTGCATCCATTTACACTATGTACATTTTTTATGCTTGTTTGTGTCGTCTCTTTTTGCAGAAAGTATCTCAATATACCATCATTGTTCAAGCCACTGATATGGAGGGCAATCTGAACTTTGGGCTCTCCAACACAGCTACTGCACTGATTACCGTGACTGACATCAACGATAACCCACCGGAGTTCATCAGCCGAACGGTAAATGGAAAGGCTTTCTGCACAAGAAATGCTCACAGACTGTGTATTATTATTATTATTATTATTATTATTATTATAAGCACATAACACTAGTATATTCAGTTAGGAAGCAGCATCCAACAGTATAACTTAAATTAATGACACAAAAGTACTGGGCAGCCAGTCTCCATGCGTGTCTATGCAGATTTACACCTAAGAGCGCTGACTCTTTCCGAAGATACCTTATCAGTATTGTCTTGATTCAAGGTGTGCTAAAAACAAAAATAGCTCAAATACAGCTAGTGCAAAGAATATTAACTCCATGTGTTTGAAAGACATATCTGTACACCACATCTTCCTCTTGAGGTCCCATCAGACGTGAAAAATAATTTAAAAAAAGAGGACAAATGGAGAATCAAAGTGTTGTTTTAAAATTATCTGAATTAAATAGGTCTGCTTTTTTACCCTAACACACAATCCACTAAGAGACACTACCCACAAAAGATGAAAACTATTTTGTTTGCTGGTTACAACCCTCAAAACTGTAGTAATGGTGACCCATAACAGTGCTTTAACAGTGTCAATGGGGAGGCTTTGTGGATATTATTTGATTTCATTTCTCAAATAATTCTGTAAAGGTCATTGGTAGAGGGGGGAAAAATATAATAACATCAAAAACCTTGTTCTGTGCCACTGAGGAAAACTGCAAATAGTTTTGGCCTGGGAGAAATTGTTAAAAATGGCTCACTTTACTCTCAAAACACCTGTTTCAGACAAAACTTTGGGCAAAGCCGGTTGAATTCTTGAGTCTTTCAGCTTTTCAGCATTAGAAGTGTGCTTCAGAATGAGGAAAATCATGCTTCAGGGCACGAAAACGTCCCGGGTAGCTCGAGTTATGCTCACTGAGGGAGAAGTCAGCAGTCTTTAAATAGTCCGTCATCCTGCTGTAAGAGAACAGGGAGGGGGGATGACCAGAATCCCCTTGAGCCTCTCTGTCATCCTGTCATCGTTCTTCTCACACACAAAGAGACCTTTTTGCATCTGGCTCTTTATGGTGACAGTTTGGGTTCATCCTGCCAGGCATGGGGCTGAGCTCTCCTGTACCAGGACAGGAAGTGTACGGGCGTCTGGCAGAGAGGAGTGCTAACGACAAAGCTGTGTCACCCTGTTAGCCTCACAATTCCCAGTACAGCCCATGCGCTAATGACAAAGACGAGGTTATCATTCTCTCACCACAGTATTAACACTGAGGCCAAGAATTACCTTTTTACTGCTTTGCTTTGACATATTACTCTTTCATTGGTGTGACTCTTTATGAGCCCAAACCCTTATCACAGTTTCTACATCAACAATACATTTGTTGTCTGCACTTGAATGCCAGTGGGAAAGTTTTGGCTTTATACACCTCTGCCCCAAGTGAACATATTTTAACACTTTCTCACCACTGAGGGTAATGTATCGCCATTGAGCCCACACTAAATCTACACACCTGGTGGGAGCTGTTAATGTGTCACCCATGTCGACTAGAACAGCCGAAGGGCCTTCCGTGTCCCACTGGGTCCATGAGCAATGGCTTCCTGCTGGGAGTAGACAGTGTAAAAGTGATGGCTGTTTGCGACTGGGGGGGGCTTTCAAACGAGATGGAAACACGGAGTCCAGTTGTGAAAACAGAAAGTAAGGCAGGAGTAAAGGAATGCCATGGAAGGTGAGTCAGGGAGAGGTAAATAGGGTAAGGGCTAAGGCCTGTGTAAAGAAACTGAAGGCGATTAGTGAATGGCACGGTAAACAGTCCCACTGTGTTTGTCAAGGCACACTTGATGAGGCCGGACTGCAATTCTTTCCTGCCTTGGGACATCGCTGCTTATACTGCTTATATAAGTGGCTTTTTTCACCTGTTGAACATTCGCAGTGTGTTGGCCGAGCTCTTTTCATTCCAGCCACTGAATTGCTGTTCACATACTGTGCAGGGATGTAACTTGCAGAGTAAGCTCAAAATGCAGCTACAGCAGAGGAGAAAACTCTTGCCATGCACAGAGAGTTCATCCTGTGGCCTTCACTTTGAGTAAGGCTTCATTAGGCACACCTAGAAGTAAAAACAGAGAAAATGGATACAGTAAGCGATATATTACAGCAAATTACAGCAGTGCCTGTTATAACTTGTTTTTGTATGTGGCTGCTTCGCTCCATTCCGTCGGCCTACATGATTGATCAGTGGTGGTGTGTGATGACATCAGTCTCTCTGTTACCAGTGTGAGTCCATTCCATTCAGAGTATGTTGCAAAAAGGTTACTCGGGCCCCTTTAGAGAGGCTGCCCTTTGTCTGGCGTGTCTGATGGACACGCTGTGTCAGGAAGACAGACAGCTGGGGCTCTGTGGGAAGGGATCTTGTCATTTACAATACATAGAGCCTTAGTAGCTGTGCTCTCTGCATTGGCTAACATGACTTATTGACATGGAGGTTCACAGGTAAGTGACACGAGTCCTTTAGACTCCGCTGTTTATTGCTTATGATTTTTTTATTGGCACGTTTTTGTATCCTGGCTTGATCAGCCTGGCAGGTGCTGACATGTGTCTATGGTTACTGAGTCTGGGTTTCTCGGGGTGGCTAAGGCAGCAAAGCTGAAAGGCTGCATGCAAAGCCCTACACTTTCACCCTGAGCAGCATGTCAAAATGCATGCTTCCGCTAATGTCAGTGTGTCTGAAACTGTGTCTATGCATCAATGAGTACTTAAGTACCCAGATGACACGCTACTTATGCTCAAATCCAGTGTGTGAAAACTGCTTACTGTCCAATCCCATAATTCCAATGGTTTAGAGAAGGAGTAGATGGTATGTCATCAAATTTTGGTGATCAGAGGTCGATTTGTGGACCAGATGTGACATCATGTTATGTCCAGAATGGTCCATACTAATATGAATTTCATGCTACATACTCCTCCAAAATCATATCTGCTGCCTTTCTGGGTAAAGTGCATAGTATGTAATGTTCAGTTTTGGATGCAGCCAAAGTTCTCCAGAGCTGTAGTCACAGAGGATTGTGGGAAGGCAGTAGCAGGAGAGAACACAATAAAGAGGAGGACAAATCCCCCGCAAGAACATCATTATCTGTAAGGCCGCCTTTTTTTTTTTATTGGACCTCTGTTTTCTCTTCTAGAACTAAAACTGCTTTGGGAATTGGCAGATATAACAGAGTGCTGAAACATGAAAATCACAGAAAAAATTAAAACGTTTGGTTTATCTGTGATGTTTTAGTGTGAAGGGATTCAATTTATTGTTGGATTTTATTGTTTGAATCACTACTATATTTTTATTATGTATGCACGCTTAGGTACATTCTGCATTTTTGTGTAATTTTTAATTTTTTGTACCTCTGGGTGTATGTATGTGTGTTTGCTCACACGTGTTTGTGTGTGTTTGTGAAACAAACCCTGCCTATCATTCAGGAAAAGGTAATGCCTAGCAGGCTATACTAATCGCTTTCAGAATGTTTTCAGTGATTTTTGTGACTTATGGGACCTATGGATGCTTTGAGAAGAAAAGTGTTTTGCTGTGTAGATTTCATGCCTTCTGCACTCCAGGGATGAGATAAAAGCTTGCAGCACACTCTTGCCAGTGTTGCCTGACACTGAAAATGGTCCATGCAGCAATTGTGAAGTCCAGTAGCTTGTGGGAAAACAGGTTTCACATTGAAACATGCTGGCACAGTTTATTGTGTGTGTGTTGGCAGTCACATGTGACCCCACAATGTCAGGCTTTTCACACACACTTTTAAACAAAACTAAACTATTAATTCAAAGTGGAACATGAAGGGTTACATGACTATAAATTTGAACTTCTTAGCAAATTTACTTGTGCTTTACCCCAGAGGACAGTATGAATATCTGTTCATGCAATGACTAACAAATAATATTTCAAAATAGAATGTGATGTGGGTAGTTGTTCTTTGTATGAATATTTTATCAAGTTCTGCTTGCTGAGCTGTGAAGCAGTACAAAAAGAGCCCTTGAGTTAATTACTTTTCATCACCTGAAGGATTTTCACAGTGATCATATGCTGGCGCAGGCCTGCAGTCACACACTTTGTTTAAGGGTTCAAGAAAAATCTGTAGAAGAAAAAAATGAAAATGTAAATGGCAATGGGTAACAAATGCCATAACCCTGAGGGTTAACACGTTCTGTCTGAGGAAAAGTCTACAGGTCACACTACTGCCATGTGAGTAAACACCTTCCATCTGATAAACACTCTACAGGTCACACTGCTGGCATGTAGGTGAATACCCTCTACCTGATAAACAGTCTACAGGTCACACTGCTGGCATGTAGGTGAATACCCTCTACCTGATAAACAGTCTACAGGTCACACTGCTGGCATG
>JABJVR010047914.1:39088-63981 GCA_025773905.1 Chitala chitala
TAGGTGAACACCCTCTATCTGATAAACAGTCTACAGGTCACACTGCTGGCATGTAGGTGAACATGCTCTGTCTGAAAAATTGTCTACAAGTCACACATAGATGCGGACACAGCACAGATCCCCTTCCAGCAGAGTTCTTTGTAACTCATAAATCTGTGTATGTAAGACTGCTACCTGCTCACACTAACACCCAAGCACACTCACACACACATATACACACACATTTCCTTTTGCTGTTTGGTCTAAAGCTTTGAAAAACGTTAATTGCTGTGTTGAACTTTTTAAAGTGGTTTTCAGTAGGCTGAGTCAAAGGATAAGACTTGAAGGCTGTGTATTTGTGTACTTGTCCACTGTCATCTGGGACAGCAAAATATTTACTTCCAGTGAATGATCTCAGGCTTTCTTCTTTCCTTGTTCCTTAACTGTCGTGCCTTGAAATATGCCCTGAGGATTTGCAGACCAAATTTCCTTCATTTGATTTTATTTATGTTATGCGATTCTATTTCCAGTAATGACCTGTTCTCACACACAGAAACCTGCAAAAACCAACAAGCATGGTGTACACAATTTATTATGGAGGCATTTTTTTACCCAAGTGGTTTGAGTAGAAAAAGATGGCCATTTTGAGTAAAGTACAGAGAAACATTTTACCCCCTTTGTAAGGAAGAGACATGTGTTCTGTAGTTCTGGTACAGTTATACCAATACCGCAAAGCTATTCAAAATGTGTCCCATGTGGAGATTTTTCTGCTGTGAGTTGTGTTAACGGTGACCACAGTCACCCTGCAAAGTGGGGCTAAATGGACACCAATCAGCACCCACACTGTCCTCATCTTAAGACTCATCACTCAAGCACAGAGCTGGTTTTGTACACCTCCCTCCCTCCCCCCATGCTTCAGCCATGCATTGCTTCTGTAAACACTAGCAGAGTGGTATTTGCATCACCACTTCAGGGACCCCTGGCTGTCTTTGATCTTCACTCTGCCTTTGGTTTCATGGCAACCCTGTCAGCAAAATCAGCCTTGATAGTCCTTCTACCCCTCCTGTGTCTCGATGTTTGGGTCTTGGGGTTAGAAGTGTCTCCAGGACTGTGTGAAAATGGGCCAGGTGGTATTTTGGTGAAGAAAATGTATGTATGACTCAAAACTTACTGGGTCAAGTAGCAAAGAAAGAGTAATGTTATGTTTAAGTTTACAAAATAATAAAGCAATGCCCCTATTTATAATCATTAATTCCTGCAAACCCACTTTAAATTGAACATGCACTACAAAACTGTGTATATTGCTTTAAATGTGAAATATGTCTTCCCAGCTCATCCGAAAACCCCTAAAGTTTTTCTTCAAATTATCACCAAACCACTGTAAAATACCCACAGAACAGTCAATTTATGACATTGAAACATATAAAAAAATTACTTAATTACCAAACATTTAGGTAATTAATGACCATGTTTCTATGCGCAGTATAGCACTGCAAATTATGTTTCCTTATAGCCTTTACACACTGGAAAACATTTAAAACTAAATTTATGTTGAAATAAGTTCAAAGAACTATCTATAAACAAAAAAAGGAATTTACTCTAAAGAACAATTACTGTACTCACCATTAGAACAAGTGATGGTAAATTTCAACATACAGAATGAAGCAGGAAGAGCACAGCTCAGAGTACACTCTGTTAACTACATTATCTTGCATTATCCGCAAACGTGAGGTTGAATTAAAAAAAAAAAAGAAAAAGTTGTTTTGAAAACACAGTCAAAGGGACATGCCATTTTAACAGCGCAAACTGCACTGCAAGTGATCAGTGATTCTGCATTTATGTCATCTAGCATATTCTTGCTCTGCTATCAGGGACCTCTCAAAGCCCTTAACTTAAATCATTATATAAAAGAAACGCAAGTAGCCAATAAGGACCAGGTGAGACAAAAAAACACCAATTAGTGACATGTTCTGCCATCTCCACCTGAAATTATTTGACTATTAAAACAAACAGGTATTTCACCTGGGATGAAGATATCTTATAAGCAGTACATAATGCAAAACCCCTGTCTTTATTGCAGATACCAGTTCTTACAGCTTGCTAAAATAAATATTTGGATAACAATTCAGTGTGTTTACTTTGTTTCTGCTGCCTTACCCACCATCTGAGCATGTTTAGCTGCATTCTTTAGTTGTATTTTTGATGGCAGTAAATAACAGTGGCTTTTTTCATCCATCGTGGAATATGGAAGGAAAATTGAAATTATGAAATCTGCATGCAAAGGTAATCTACATACTTAATTTGTTTACCATTTGTCACAGTGGTGCTGCTGCGGGGGGTTTGGATTCAATTCCAGCAAGATGATGAAGCTATTACTGCTAACAGCAGTTGGCAGACAGACTCATCAATGGCTGAGGTGCTGCAGGAAGACGGGGGCTTGCTGTCACCAAACGAGTGGCGTGCGGTGGGCAGAGCCGTCAGATCTCCGCAAATTAGCCGACTTATCAGGCCGCCTGTGCATGGCCGGGTTCGAGGGCTCATGTGCGGTCGGCACACAGGACCACCCATACTGCACGGTCAATGTCCACGGTCACAGACAGCGACACTAAAGCGTTTCAGGCCGATTGCAGGGAAGAGGGGCGCATGGGTTTCTCCGTCAGTGATGCTTTGTGAACGGAGAAGGATATATGGGCGTGTTTCTAGCAAGCTCTTGCTACGTGTTGAGTGTGTAAGGTGGAGGAACGTGAGCACAGTGGAATTAAACAAACACTACTTGTCCAGGCAGGAAAGCAGCTGTCAAGAAAATAATGTTTCTTACCCCTCCAGGAAGATGTGTTGGAAAAACCTGCTGAGTTCCAGGCTCAAAGTCTGTTGTACCTTATTATCATTTTCAAACTTTCACAAAAAAAAACTCATGATACTGGCTTATCAAAATAAAAGCAATGATAGTAAATAAAGGAAAAGATACTCATGTAATTGCCTAGGTTCATGAAAGAATCTTCATATAGAAGATGCAGATGCAAGAGCCACAATAATATTATAGTGACGCAGCTTTGACAACTAAGATTTTTAATCTTAGGCTTCAGTTTATACTAAATACTTCACAAAATTCAACTTTTTAATACAACCAATACCACATTGAAGCCATTCAGAGGAAGCACTGTGTTGACTCATAAGTTTAAGCTCTTGTGGCACATGCTACCTTGCCTACTCTCCTTCGTGAAGAGCGACTGAGGACAGCACTTCTTTCTGTCATGATTACTCATATTTTATGTAAAACTCCCTGAGATTTACATGAAGTCTCCGCTCCTCACTCTCCTCCTGCACCAGTTCTCAGGGGAGGTGCCAGAGAACAGAGTGAATGTGGCGGTGGCCAACCTGACGGTCAACGACCTGGACAAGCCACACACCCCCAACTGGAACGCGGTCTACAGGATCGTTAGCGGGGACCCCTCGGGCCACTTCATGGTCCGCACTGACCCGGTCACCAATGATGGCATGGTTACTGTGGTGAGGGTGGGTATACCTGTCTCACTAATAAGCTACTTTACTGTTAATTGTACATTCAGTGTTATCCTGGTTTCAATGGTCAAGTTTAAATTTCTTTGTGACACTATAATTTGTTAGTATACTATATGAGGTTTGGAACTGTCAGATATTTTACATTCAAACAAGAATCAATATTTCAAAATATCATGTTAAGGAATAATATACAATAACTTGTAGGTGGCAGTGAAAATTTGAGAGAGAGAAACTTAGGCAGCTAGCGGGTGACAAAGACACTAAACAATGTGATCCACACACCCTGTAACATGCAGTTAGGCGTTCAGCGGCCACCTCAGGCTTAAGGAGGGACAAGAGTCCTGGGGCCAAGCAAAGACCACTACAGCAAATGAAATATTGATTTATCAATATCTGAGCATGTTTACTTTTATACACCCATAACATTTGATCAGCTTTGATATGTCCCACTGTGTATCAACACACTCCCTCAGTTAATAAATGCTGGCTGTTGAGTATCTTCTTGGTGCTGAAGAAAAGTACAGGCATCTGAACTCCCTCTAAGATTATAAGAGTGCTTGGTTAAGCAATAACAGCATGGGGCTAACTTATATCCATGTCCCACTTGAACTCTGAAATTCCATTCAGAGGACAGCATAGAAAACACAATATAGGGAAAGAGCAACATGCAGTGGTAAGAAATCACTGATAACCTGTATGTAAGCATCTAACACCGTGTACCTAGAGGTTAGAGACGATCCCTTTAAGCATGAACTTCAGCTTTTAGTGTGGAATAAGCCTCTTTGGGGATTTCAATACATGTCCTTGTGAAAACAGACAGACCATGTGGACCCATACGTGAGCCGACCTTTTTAATCTTCCTCTCATCCCACACCTGAGCATCCTCTCCTTCTTTCTTTCTCATTCTGCCATGGCAGCCACTGGCCATAACTGTGGGTCAACCTGTGTAAAGAGTCCATCCACAAGGCATTTAAAAGGGATTGACACCTGAAAGAGGTGCTGTGTCCACACTGTCACTGTTTGGTGACCAGTGGGAAGCCACTGCCACTCTCATTCGTGCCCAACCTCAGATGTGCCAGTGCACATCAGTCTCACACTCGTCACACTCATCTACAGTGCTCCACCACAGTCTGGAGTAGAGAGCAAACACTGTGATGGTGCACTGCTGCAGACTCTATGCTGGGTCACAGGAGAAGCAATCTGACAAACAGCTGTTATACATACTTGGCTTTTTATTCTTTTAAGCTTTGTTGAATTATGTAATTTTCTCTGTTTGGCAGATTCTCTTTTTCTGTAGATGGTTAAGAATAATAGTTATAATATGATGACTTTTAACCTGGACTTTTCTTAAACTAAAAATGCACTCACCAAAGTTGAAAGGAAGTACTAGGTTTAAAAGCCTCTGAGATTACAATGAAGAGCACCTAAGGGTATTACACTGCCCTGTATTGGGTCTAGTTCTTTAGCCCCTAGGATAGCTGTTGCTGTTGCTTGTCCCAAAAACAACAACTTACAATGAAGAGCTTGGAATGCGTTGCTCACCCAGCCTTTTCTCCCTCACTAACATCTAGCCTGTGGACTATGAGATGAACCGAGCCTTCATGCTGACAGTGGTGGTCATCAACCAGGAGCCCTTAGCCAGCGGGATCCAGTCCTCACTGCAGTCCACAGCCGGCGTGACCATCTCTGTGGTGGATGTCAACGAACCGCCCTTCTTCCTCTCTAACCCCAAGCTCGTGAGGTTTGAGGAAGGTGTTCCCGCTGGTACTGCTCTCACCACCTTCGCCGCCAACGACCCTGACCGCTTTGTTCACCAGGTGGTCAGGTAATGCATGGCTTACATCAACACCCCCCATCAGTCCCAGTGACTGTACAAAATGTATATCTGTATGGGCATCTGGTAGTGTAGTAGCTAAAAGGGTTTATTTCTAACTTTGAGGGCTGTTGATTCAAATCCTTTGATGACCTTTGTTACTGAAGTCTCTTGCAGGGTGCATATTATGAAAAAGTTAAGCGAAATAACTCAGTAAATGACCAATAAAACCAATGTTTTTTTTTATTAGTCATTTGATCATCTCATAATGGCTAGCTAAATCACTGGTCCTAATTAAGCATTCTTTGTCATTGGCACCTGTTTGTTATTAATTATGGCAATTTAAATACAATTAATGCTTACTGGTTTGAATTAAGTACCATGCCTAATCATCCAGACATTTCCTGCTCTGATTCTGCAGTTAAAGGGACATTGTAATGTGTGATTTATAATTTTTGGTACAAATCTTAAAGCACAAGAGTCTCACTTTTAACTTTCTTCCTAGTAGCTCTTATTTTCTCTCAAATTCACTTAAGCACAGGCAGATGCAAATGATCAGGAAGAATGCAGAGAAGAATTGATATTTAATTAAGATAGCGGTCAAATTAAAATCACTAAATTCCAGGGCTGTGATTGTGAACCCCTGACCTAGACCTAACAAGTTAATCTTGGGCAAACATGGACAAAATGGCCCACCAGTGTTGATTTGTTTGTTTCTCTTGTATTACTGTGCAAGCTCTGTAGCAAATTATATTCCATGTCAGTCACTACCACACACACACACACACACACAGACACACACACACACACACACACACACACACATACATACACAGCCTGTAATTATGACGCTAACCCAGAGTATGCCCACTGAGTCAGGACCGATAGTCGTATTGTTGTGACTTTGATTTGAAACAGGCAGCGAGCTTGAGAAACAAAGTCCAATAAATGTAAATAAAACTGTAGTGTTGTAGACAGAGATGTATGTGTCATGTTAATAGGGCACAGTGTTTATGTTGCCTGGCAGCCAGCAAGACAAAACAACCCGCATTAGTGCACATGGCTAATTGTCCTTGCAGCCTGCTGTAGTGTCTCTTACAAGGGCTTTTTTTTGACAGGATGGCCATATTTTGCAATGCAAACAGTAATTTGTAATTTTCAACACCATGAACATCTTTGAAGAATTATAGGACTGATTGGTTCATATGTTTTATAATAACAGCTGCTGGAATAGTAGGATTACTGATATCTGATGGGTTTGTGGGTGTGTATTCCAGGAAAGAACAATAGTTAACTGAATATTTAAAATCCACTTGTGAAATTTGTCCATAGAAGACATTTAAGGTCAATACACTAAACTGCAGGATGTCAACAGAGTTCTAACTTCAGACTAATGTTATGTTCCCTGATTTTCTTACTTTGGTGTTTGGTTGTCTCATATGGTTGTCCCATATACTTAATCAGTTTAAGATTTATGTCATTTTCAAATGCACCTGACCTAAGGAGACTCATTTCATCAACTCACTGAACTGTGTGTAGTCAAATAACATATAACCGTCCTACCAATACTGCAAGAAGAAGTTTGTGTTATCTGGCTGAAAGTCAATAAAACTTTCAATATATCAATAAAATTCAAAAGGAGGCAACCAAAATTAGGGAGATCTAGAATCTATTTTCAGTTTTTGTAAGAAAATTACAAATAAACCTTATCTTCACCATGCACTCCTTTTTTTGTGAATGGAAATATATTGTTGACTAATTTTCTAACTAACCTCATTCTATTTACACAAGAAAACACTAGAACAACGCTCAGAATTGCTAGAATTTATCTTATTTCCTGGTCCATAGCCCACTATAAGTCCTAGTACATTTGGTATTTAAACAAAACTGCCATGCTAATTTGCAACTCTAACCAGCTACCTCATTTGTAATAACTGCATTTATCCCCCATAACCTTTTTTGGAGGTCTCATTTTGGTCTGTGAATCCCAATATGCAAAAATTTCAACTTAAGACCAATTGTCTGCAGATGAATCACAACTGGTTAAAGTAACAAGCTCATATAACGCGGTGCAAATAAATCTATATGAAAGATGTTCATGACATTTAATTCACTTTGCCATTTAATTAGAAGAGTGAATCTCATAAAGAGAGATTAGCAGTGCCTATAAAAGTAGAACCTGTTAATGCTTATCAGGTTAGCATTTGGTCAAAGACATGGAGGCTGATGGAACTGAACAGGAGAAAGACAGATGGAGCGAAGACGGTTTGCTTGAGTCTAATTTTGAAAAAAGAATTGCCGCATGGCCATGTTATATTGCAGTGTTCATGCTCATGCTGGTGTGGCATGCTCTTGTGTAACCCTCCCTGTTAATTCAAGTAATTAGCTCTGTCAAGTGTAAATGGAGATTACAAAGACAGGAGTTATAACAATGAGAAAGTCAAGCTGTGTTTTGTTTTTCTTTTCTGTAATAACTCAGTCAGTGATGGAACCAGTGTTTTACTATTTGAACTTGGTTTTCATCACTATGCACTTGAATCACTCTTTGTTCTAAAAATGTCAGCAGGGTTTCCTACACAACCAGCAGCCTTTTGAGTGCTAAAGATTTTTGTGGAAGAGTCTACAGCGTTATTATTCTGTTATGATTATCTTGTTAGTCCCTGTTTCTGATGTTTCACTGTAGGTATTTAATTTCAGTCCATTTTTTGAGAAGGGATACACTTTAAATAAGAATAAAATGTCATTTCTGCATTTCTGAACAATAAAATTAGTACACCTCTTAGACAGAGTTACTAGACACTTAGATATAACATAATACAGGACACTAACGTTTTGCACTTAAATGGTCAGATGTGCATGTGTGTATACTTGTCAGGAAAAATCTTATTTTCTCCTTAGGTATCTGACAAATAACAAACAGTTAACAAGCAAATAATTAAGTAATAATACTCTGCACACCAGACTTTGAGGTAAGAGAGATTTTAATGAGCATAGGAGACAGATTCATCAGCCACACAATGTGCCTCAGAACAATCACAAAAACTTAGGTACAATCATGTCATATATATATATATATGTATGCTATCAGTGTCCTTGGTAAGAACAAAGAAAGAAAACACTGAGAGGGGGCAGGTGGTATGATCAGAACCAGACGTTCTTCTCCTGCTCCCTATCTTCCATGTTTTGGTGTCAAGACGACTCTATACCTTTTTATGTCAAGCCGACCCTTCCTTACTGTTCTAAAACACAGACATTTAGATGTAACACATTCCAATTACATGTTTTATTGTCTACTACCTAGGAATATATTTCTTAACTAAAGCCTGGGTGGGTTTTGCCTCTTCCCCACCATATATCTCTTATACAGGCCTGCATGCAAGTGATTATGTAGATAAACACCCAGTAATATGTTGTACTACAGTTAGATATAAGTTCTAAAAGTCTAATATTTCTAGTAAGTTTAATATTTTTCTAACAATACTTATTAGTACATACTGCATAGTATTGCTGTGTGTGTGTGTGTGTGTGTGTGTGTGTGTGTGTGTGTGTGTGTGTGTATTTCTGCCATAATGAACTAGCACAGGTACTGTGTCTTGATAAAATTTATAAGTTTCTATAAAGAGCCATAAACAGATGTAAGGTGTTGTTGTCTGATGATCCCTTGTAATTCCTGTCATATCCAGGTATGCCAAACTGGAAGATCCAGCCAGCTGGCTTAGTATCAACCTAACCAATGGCCAGATTGTCACTACAGATCTCCTGGACCGTGAGTCCGGTTATGTGAAGAACAATGTGTATGAGGCCACTTTTCTGGCTGCAGACAACGGTGAGACTTCCCCAACACCAGTACACCACCACTAAAACCACTACTGCCACCAACACCATCAAGCTGCCTGCATGCACAGCCATCACAAAATATTACGGGGCAATCCTAGCGTCCGTGTTTACAACATTCTGCTGCCATCCTGTCCTGAAATATAACTGCTCGGGAACTATTCTCACTTTATTTCATTAGTAGATGTTTTATGGGTATGGCTTGCATTTACTGCTATGCTCAGGTATTAAAATCAACAACCATCTATTCTTTAGATTATGTTATGATACAGGACACCAAACTTTAAAAATGTACAGTTGCTTCAATGTCTCATTTTGGTGTCGTTGTTTTTTAAGGTTTTTTTCTTCCATTTGCTTAATTAAGTTAAATCCAGTAATTACATTTATACCACACTGCAATATTACATATTTTTAATGCTAAAATGATTGCAGTGACACTCCATGATTAGACTGATAATTAATTTATCCTTAATATGATACATAATGTCTGTATCACACATGTAAATTTACACAATTTGTGATTCTTGAATAGGAGTTAGTAACTGTAACTTAATATTTGCCACTAATATCAAGATGAGTGTTACCAAGCTTTCATGACTGAACAAGTTGGAATGCAGCTGATATAAATTTATTGTAGTGGAACCATTATAGTTTAATTGCTGATTTATAACTTGAGGCTGGATTACACAAGAATATTTTTTGTACAGTTTCTCATGTAGTGACAGTTATTCTCAATGTTTTGAGAGAATCGCCAGTGTTAACCCACTGGAATGAATGAAAGGAGCTAAAGAATTATGTAAAAAGGGCTTTTCTCTGGGATTTTCCAGAAGTGATCTGTCATCACTTTCCAACACCTCTTTTCTTCGCTGATACTTAATGGGCTGTCTTTATCTGAGATGTTTTCTAGTGTTGCAGTGTAAAATAGTGAAATCTGTTCTGTCACTGTGTTTACATGTTTATTCTGTGTTTTTCTGTGTTATTAAATGGCAAAATGTAAACACCAGCAGCCTCTGTCATAGTGAAATAGCTGTGATCATACCTGCCCGGGGCCTGTGTCACACATACAGTATGCCATTACTACATACAAGCTTCCAGTCAAACTGCACAAAGAGTAAAGAAAAAGAATGGGGGGAAATATTGTACCAGCTTCTTTGGGAATGGGACAGCTGGTGAAGGAAAAACTCTTTGTGAGCTCCACTTCTCTTCAGTTAGAACAAACGGGAACCACAGGAAGGGATAGGACTCAGGTTCTGCAAGCCCATAGACCTCTATGGCATACATACAAAACAATTACAAGTGTATCCTGGAATTAACACTGGGCACGTACTTTTTTATTACTGGAGTTTATTAAATTATTTTTTCTACTTATTTTTATTTACAAACGCCAGTTGATGGCAGGCACAGGCACATTCTGCAGGAACAGCTTTCCTCAAGGCACAGGGATTCTGGGAACAGAACATATGCTACAGGAAGGTCCCAAAATTGGAGTGTTCTTGCTGTTCCCCAGGCAGCTCTTAACATTTGTGTGTGACACTAAATGTCAAAGTGCAGCAGCTGATTTAGGTAATTTTCATCCAATTTCCTGCTTCCTGCTTAAATTTTACCCGGTCATCCAACCTTACATGTGCGGTCGCCATGGAAATCAGCAGCTGCGTGGGCAAACAGCAGGCGAGCAATGCAACTGATAAGCATCAACATAAACCCGCATCAGGAGTAGAGATACTGTTGCAAGATTCATGTGCTATAATTTCATATCAGTTAACACATTTTCTGCTGAATTAAGTATTATAAAAGATAATGTACTTGTAGATTAATATAAAACAGATTTAGCAGATTTTTGCTGTTGTAGTTTCTAGTAGTTGTTATTAAAAAGTAAGGCACTTGAGTGATTTAATCTGTTAAGGCACTCATATTTTTCTGAATTCACTCTGGCCAGGTTTGTCCAGGGACGAGAGTTTCAGTGTGTTCATGTAGTGCTGGCTACGGGCTGATGGTCTTCAACATTCAATAGCCAACAATAAGACCTACCACTAGTGTGACCTGCTGTGTATACATGAAACAGGCTTGGAAGGAAGTGTACTGAATGAAAGTACACAGAGCTTCTGAGGTGTCAATGTACTGTAGACTGTGACTGAAGAAAGAGGGAGAGAAATGTGTGAAACCACCATGATACCTACAGAATGCAGAGCTGTGCTTATAGCTAATAATGTAAAGCCGCAACTAACTAGATATGCAGGAAAAGAACAGGTGAGTGTGTAGGCCATCATGCTCCTTGTCTGATTTCCACATCTTCACTCCCTACTCTTCCTCTGTGCCCTAGGCTCCCCCTCTGCCACAGGCACCGGCACCCTGCAGATCTACCTCATTGATGTCAATGACAACGCGCCAGTGCTAGTGCCCCAAGAGGCGCAGATCTGTGAGAGGCTGTACGGCAGCAGCATTAACATTACCGCGTCTGATGCCGATGCTGAACCCAACGTGGGCCCCTTCGTCTTCGAGCTGCCGGCCCACCCGCCAAGCATTCGCCGGAACTGGACGGTGTCTCGGCTAAATGGTGAGGGGCTCATGAGCAGCAATCCCGTCCCTTCCATTACCAGGAACCGTTCAAGAAGAGCATAATTCCACATGCATTGACATTATCTTTACCTAACCTTTATACAAATGATAACGATATTATCTCTTACATGCAGCATTGACAGTCACAACTGACCTACCTGCCTGCATGTTCCCTAGGCTACTATGCTCAACTGAGGCTTCGGATCCAGTACCTGGAGGCAGGTATGTACGATGTGCCCGTGGTCGTCTCCGACTCAGGGAACCCACCTCTCTCCAGTCGTTCCATCGTCAAAGTGAAGGTGTGCCCATGTGACGAACACGGAGACTGTACCACCGCCGGGGCTGTTGCGTCCGCTGGCCTGGGCACTGGCGCAATCACCGCTATCCTCATCTGCATCATCATTCTGCTGAGTGAGTGTCTGCTGGTGCACGCAAATCCACTTGCAGCTACATATGCGATCACTTTTATTACTGATTATTGTATGACAATAAGCTCCTCTGCTGCACTCTGTACACTTTATTACACCCCTGAGTGTACTCATTCACAGGTATAGGAACATGCCTCTGTGCTCTATTACACCCCTGAACATAGTCATGCAGTGGTATGTGAACATGCCTATTCACACCACCCATTAAAGGAAACACAAAATCCTCATGTACACGCACCCTTACACAAACAAACAGGCCAATGTATAAACATTCAGATACTTTGACACCCAAAACGGAGCAGCTAAAGCTGTAGCTTCACACCGAGACACTTTCAGGAGCATGTGTTCACACATGCAGCTAACGCTGTCTCTGTGGTGATGAGTCTGCGGCATGTCTCCAGTTCTGGTGCTGCTGTTCGTGGGCTGGATCAAGCGTCGGGAGAAGGAGAAGCAGACAAAGCAGCTTCTAATTGACCCCGAGGACGACGTACGGGACAACATCCTTAAGTACGACGAGGAAGGAGGCGGCGAGGAGGACCAGGTCAGTCCCGGTGCTGATGGCGCACGCGTTTCTTACCCTCACGCGTATGTGAAGCAGTGGTGCTATAGGCAGAAAGGCACACTGTATGACACATGACTCTTCTCTTTGCTTGGCCTGTTTTTTCCTTACTGAACAAAGCCAGGATGAAGTTTTCACCCTGCTTACATGCCATGAGTCAGAGTTCTGTGTGAATGCACTAAAGCTTTACCATACAGGTGACATACATATTGTGTATGGCACAGGTTAAGAAGCAAACTGAGTACATAAGAAAGTAGCAGAGAAAATGGGGCTTTTCTGAAATGAATTATTCATGAAAATATGGAGGGGGAGTAATGGTGGGAGTATAAATTTAGTTTAAAATGATAAAAAGTATGTGGTTTGTGTTTGTGTGTGTGCATGTGTATGTAGAAATAGATAGGCATAGAGATAATGAGAAGGAAAATTTATTAATACAGTATATTTGATGATTTTTGTATATTTATTGGATATGGATATGTTCAGAACTGTTTTTTACGTCAATATGATAGCATGGCAGCCAGTTAATATCAATAGTACTGCTTTCAAGTGATGTTCAGCTCCGATAATTGCGTTCTTCTCACCAGATACACCATTCTGTAGCTGTTCTGGACTCTCTTTTTCAGTGCATTTGTCAAAATGACAGTTTTTAGAATGTTGTACAAAATAACAAAAAGGGCTTTTTTAGTATTTGTCATTTACTGCCACATTAATGTCAGCTCTTGACTGTCTAAAACGGTGAGACTAAGTATACTGTCTTGTCTTCAAGCACAAGGGGAACGTGTTTCTCATTTCGCTTCTAAGGGACTATGACAAATTGCAAAGGACTACTTTATTGTAATTTCTCTTTTTATCATTACACAAAGGCAGCCTATGCAGAGAAAACAAATTTAGCATAAGAAGAAAGAAAAAGCAGCGCAAGCATGAGGCAGTAAATAAGCCACAGGGTGATGCAGTGCCATCATCCACACATCAAAGGGAACTCTCTGCATCTGAGCGATACACAGTAGCAATGCTGCTCACGCAGGTGTGCACGTGATGGACTGACTGTGTGTTAGTGGGTCAGTGATGCACAGACCACCTTTTAAAACTTAGTTTGCCCCAACATATCCCCCACTTGGGCTCTAATGAAACAGTTTTCCCTGACAGTGAAAGCGGCACCTTATTTCACAACACTGCACATATTACAAAAGTAATTTCAACAGTTTAGTATACAATATGTAATTTACAGTATATAAGATTGTATTGCTTGGGAAATTCATTAAATGTTTTTTTTTATCAAAGCTCATTGACTTTTCCTGTCTTTACTGAACAGGGTACAATTTTTAACATGCAATTTTGTAAAATGTTTTACATTGCTCTCAGGTTTACCATAATGAGATTTAAAGAAATTCATTCTTGATGCATTTAGACTAAAGACAGGGAATGATTCATGAGTGTAACACCTATTGCTATGCAGCCGTGTTTAAAGTGTCTACAGACCAAGTGGGAATTCTCTACAAATGTCAGGGAGTTAAAATGACTAATCACTGGGCTACTGTACAACAGTCCAGAATTTTTTTGCTTGAATTCTACATCTTTTCCATTTTAATTAAAATATATACAATATATTAATAAAAATATGATAATTTTACAAGATATGATCCTAATCTGCAGAATCAGTTACCAAAATTGAGTGTATGGAAGGAGAATCAACCAAGCAGAATTAGTTTCGCTGAAAGAAACCGTTTTTGGTGGTGGGTGGAGTCTAACCTCCAATGATGTGAGGGCCCAAAGGCATTACCCTGTGACTGTCCCACCTCCTGCCTCAGGACTACGACCTCAGTCAGTTACAGCAGCCTGAGTCCCTGGACCACATCATGAACAAAAGCCAAGGTGTGCGGCGCGTCGACGAGAGGCCGGTGGTGGCTGAGGCCCAGTACCCTGTCCGTCCTACTTTACCTCACCCTGGGGACATTGGGGACTTCATCCACGAAGTGCGTCTCTGCGTTGTCCTCTCACAAAGCATACACATCATGTCATTTCAGTGTTGGGAAGCTTACTTTTGAAATGCAATTGGTTACAAATTACTGGTTACCCTTTTTTAATATGTAATAAGTAATGTAACAATTTTAATTACTTCAAGGTAGTGTAACTTATTACATTTGATTACTTTTTGATTACTTTTCTAACAAATGTTTTTAATTAGACAATAAATCTAAAAAGTCCTAAAAACATAAACTTAAACCAGGTAGTGTAATCCACACAACAGTACTGAACATTTTTCTGGAAGTTGAATCATGTCAACTGGATTTCTTCTTCTTGATAGGAACGTTTCACTACTCATCCAAGTAGCTTCTTCAGCCTGAGACAAAATTGGTCAGGGACTCCATTTTTATCCTCCAGGGTGGTTTTAATGCTCAACTCACTTGGATAAGCTTGTTAACTGAACAATGGCAGTGAGTCGTAGGGATGTAGATGTCCTGACTCCTGCTCCTTTTGTCAGTGCAAAAGTCATTAAGAGTGGCTGACCTGGTGGATGTGCCGTTGTTCATCTTCATTCCTGTCAAGAAGAAGTTCAAATGATTCAACTTCCTGGATGACTGAGAATCTTAATGGACAGTACTCAACATTGACCTGGAAATGTGCCAAAAGAAGGCATTCCTCCACAGCAACAAACTGCAAAGCAGTAGATGGATAGAATGAATATTATAGTCTACATACAAGTTTTTTTTGTACTGAAAAGAACATAGTTGGATGTAACTGTTTTGTAGTCACTGACAGTTTGACTAGAATTTAATTTAATTCGGTTTATTCCCCATAACAGTAAAAGATTACATTTGTCATTTAATTACATAACACCGTTACATGTAACTAGTTACTCCTCAGTACTGTGTCATTTTCCTTGTGGTAAATTTATTGTACTACCCTCCCTTCTGCCCCCATAGGGCCTGCGCGCAGCAGACAATGACCCCACAGCGCCGCCCTATGACTCACTGCTGGTGTTCGACTACGAGGGCAGTGGTTCCACGGCCGGCTCTGTCAGCTCGCTCGACTCCTCCAGTGCCAGCGACCAGGACTACGACTATCTCAACGACTGGGGGCCACGCTTCAAGAAGCTGGCAGACATGTATGGCAGCACAGGCGATGACTAGGCCCTGGTATTCAGACCCTCCGTAAAGCTTGCAGACAGAACTCCCTATGGCCCCCTCCCCACACCCACACCTCTCTCTGTAATGCTACTGACACCACAATTTCAATAAGGCCTGGACTGCAACAACTGCAACAGCTGTGTTGAGGCCTGTGTCCTGCAGACTGTATTCCAAGACTCTTGATTTTTTCCCCTCCGTTTTTTGTGGTAAGTGTTCAGTGTGTTTTCTTGCCTCTGATGTTATATTCACTTGTCTTGAAAATGGGCTGTCCACTGGCCTGAAGGTCCATTACAGGACAGACAAGGAAGGGTGAGGTGCATTGTACTTGAGAAAAAGAATGTGTAATTTTTGTCAAAGCAGAGTGTGAAAGGGCACTCTTTCCTAACTTGAATTCCTTACAGAAGAGAAGCACGGTTGTTATGAAGTGCCTTTTGTGGTGTGTTTCATCGGAGAACCCTCGATCTCAGGACTGGTGACCGTTCGGATTATTTCGTGCGGCAAGCTTTTCGTTCCACTCCTCTGTCCTCTTCTTTTCTGGAAAGTTCTGACGCATCCCCATCTGCTGTTTGGGTTTTGTTGCGAGCATCTGACATGTTTGTGTTGTAAATTTGGCGTCTTAAATGTCAAAAACACACAACGAGTGGAGGTCGCAGCAAACAACTTAGGGCAAATAACATGCTTAGCTCAACCAGACGAGCTACCTTGGAGTGGGACCTAATTGATATATTATTGTTGTGCTGATCCAAACTCAAAGGCATAACTATGTAACAAAGAGGGCCTCCTGCCTTGCAAGTAGTATTATTTGTGTACAAAACTTTTTACATGACGCAACAAAAAAAATTTAAATAGCATCCAAAATGCCAATATTAACATAAACCATAAGGAATTAAAAACAAAAAAAAAACTTTGGGATTTGTACAAACAAAGAATGTTGCTTGTTCTTTTGTGTCATGAGTCTGGGGACATTTGAGCTTTGATGCATATTTTTTCTCGTACTAGTTCTGTTGCTTTGCACTCTGTAAAAGCTCACCTGGGCATGAGACCAGTGCTAAGAGTATGAGACTTATCACGATACAACAAGACGATGTGGAAGAAGACACACGAAGGCATTTTCTTTTTCAGATATTGAAGAAAAAAAAAAAGCGCATGACTGTTTTTTTTCCCCCTGATAAATCTGTAAGCATAGCACTTGTTAGTGTTTGGTCAGATAGGAAAGTGTGAAGTGATTGGTGAAGCAAATATTTAAACTGTAAAAAGACTCAAAGGAGAAGAAGAAATTGTGTAAAATTGCTATTTTTGAAGCAAGGGAATACAGTTATTGCTGTTTGCATTCTACTTTTGCCTCAGGGCAGAATTTCATTTTGGGGCCCATGTGGTTCTGAATGTCTCTTTTTTTCCAGCCGCACTACTGTATTCATTTTTGGAAGATTTGCAAGTGTTGTAAAGTTCTGTTGTTTTGATACAAGAAATGCAGCTCCCTCCTCGTGTTCCGTGTCACTGCATAATGTGTTTTCAAAGAGAAGCATTTCCTCTTGGAAGCGGCACCAAGAATGATTTCTACAGTCTTTGCTGCTCATGAAAGTGATCAGTGTTTTGTTTTTTTTTTTTTTCGTTCATCTACTACTGGATGTGCATTAGAAAATAAAAAGGACGTTTTGAAAAAGGTGTACCTTCACTGGAACTCAACTGCACTGTCCATGAATGGTGTGCTTATTCACAGACTCAAACTGTGGTGCTAAGGTCCAACAGGTAAGTGAAGAAGGATGGATGGAGTAAGATGGACAGAGAGGGAGGGGCAGAGACGGGTGGGTTGTACAGGTATGGGTTGAGAGGTATGGGTTTAGAATGGTGGGCAGACAGGTACGTATGTGCGGACAGGTATGTGCGGACAGGTATGAGCGGACAGGGATGGGCATTGCAGAGTTACAGTCAGAAACTGTAACATGATATATGACTGCATTTTGGACTGCACACTTGCCTCCTCCTCTGCAGTGTGTCATCCTGACTGTACCAGGGGTTTCAGCCCTCACTGAATGCTGGGATTTGTAAAGAAACAGTTAACATTAATGGTGGGATAGCTGATTTTGACTATTGTACCACAAAACAAGCCATGCTAATCAAGTTTAAATCAGTCCATAACTGCTCCTAAGCAAAGAAACACTTGGACAGTTATTTTTAAATGACTTTAATCATATATAGTAAGGGAGAAAATCTACAATATTTCTAATAATGTTGTAAAACAATACAGTATTTTGTGCAACAAGTGACAGCTCTGTTTTCACCCTAACTGCACTACCCTCAACATTCAATGGTCTGCTTCATTTATGTTGTGAACTCATGTCAAAATGTAATGAAACTATAAAACTTGTTTTTAAATGTGTTCAAAGTCACTAACATTAAAAAATGTACTTCAATTATATTTTTAAAACAATTTTTAAACAATACTCATAGCCATAATTGTGAAAACATTGTCATTTGGATGGGAGGTAACTGTTGTTTCAGTGAGCTATTCTTCAGTTAGATGGTCCACAAGGTCTAGTCACAATTTGGCCATCAGCTAAACTGACAATTCCAGCTGGCTGGATTTTCCAGTTTGGCATATCTAAATATGATAGGGATTAGTAGGGATTATCAGACAACACCCTACGTCTGTTTACAGTTCTTTATAGAAATTGAGACAGGTTAGCAAACCACAGTGCCTGTGCCACATTTCATAAATTCATTAGACATATATCATTTTAAATATATTGCTTTTTTGTAACGAAAATGTAATCCGCATAGCTTTAACTATGACTATACAAAGCGTGAAAAAACATCTAGGAAGTGTTAGATTAACTCTTCACCAAAAGGTTAATGTTATAAAGTATTTTGAACTTCATGAATGAACTTGTAATGCTGTATTCGGCTGCTGTAATAAAGGAGTTGAAAGTTATGTGCTGTTAGAGACAGGCACTCAAAAAATTTGAATCTTTCTTCGTAGAATAAGCATGACACTGCAATCAATGGAAAACAAGGAGATCATGACAAATTTTTGGTATAGTATTTGGTTAGGGATTGAATGATCTTCCCCAATCCATTTTTTGCTTATAAACCAGCAAGTGACCAGCAAGTTAATAGTACCTCAACAAAAGTGAGGCAGAGTTCCCTACAAAACGAATCAATATTCAAAAGGCTCGATCTTATTCTGTCAGCAATGTTAGTGCAAATGAAGTGTTTAGGACATGGTGATGAAACTCAACCATTTACATAAACAAAACAAAAATTTTAAGTTGTAACGGGTTCCCAGGTTTCATTCGTGTGACGATGTACAAAAAAAAATAAAACTATAAAAGCAAACAAATTAAAAGAAAGCTCAGAGTAAAAAACGAGGGTAAAACCTTTAGGCCTTAACAACCAGAACTTGGTCACCGTCAGTACTGCTGCAGACATGATAAACGTACTGGCTTTGCGACCCCACAGTACTTTCTGCTGCATTCAGAAACACTGAACTGCGTGTTTCAGTCACGAAGTCAGAAGAACATCATCCAGCACAGCACCCACTGCACCAAACATCCATGATGCCTGACAGTAGTTTCACATTCTTGTCTGTTGTTTTACCAGTATGAGTTTGGTTTCAATTAGTTTGATCTTCTGTTAGTGATGAAAACACTGCAGTTAGAGCATTGTGGAAAAGAGTCATAACCTTATGTTCGCATCTACCTTTTCAAGTGTACTTTCTATTAAAAATGAGAAATTCTTTACTGTGTCTAAGGTATATCTTAAATATGTTTAATTCTCTTACTCATCAGTCAATTTTCCATATTCTTCTTACATGTGTTCATCCAACAGGGACACCTACACTCAGAAATCCCCAATAGGATTTTATGGAACAATAAACAGATTCTCAGTCTCCCAAGTGGTTCAGTCCACTGAGGCACTTTCTCTCTTAGAGGGAGTCCCACAGCATAGGTCATTGTCCAGATCTGAAATGACTCATTTGTTGAATTTGATTGACAGCTCCCATGGTGACTCAAAAAATAATTGGCATCAATTCACTGGGGAGGACAGGACAGCTAAGCACCCCATTGGCCTGCGAGGCACCTTTCATCTTTCACAGAGGGAAAGGAAACACAGATGTGTGAATGGGTGGAGTGTACATCAACCTGACAACTAATCTCTATGCGATCAGGTGCTCTGCTTTAGCAGGCTAAGTCACATAACTGAACTGAGAATCTACGAATGAATAAATTAGAGAGCAAAATTGGTCAAACATTGAGATTCAGCCTTTTCTTATGTACGGTTGTTGCGGCACACTGTCCAATATTCCGGCTGAAGTCTCCTTTGAAAATTAGATGATTTGTGTTTAATTTGCTTATATTTGGTTTAACACAGAAGCGAAACAAAAAAGGTGTGTTCCTGTTTTTAGCCCACTCACTCCTCATTTCTGCTCCACCATCACCATTCTGACTTCAGATGGACTTGACGAGACTAAAAAGTTCTAATCCTCCATCAGTGTCAGTTAAGATAATTACTCCACCAGTAGTTGTATAATATTGGAAAGTGAGGCCCAATTCTCTACAAACAATGGGACAGTTTGTGGTTGGGGCCACAGAAGTGAATCTAGGGAACTGTAGGGACCTGAAGCAAGGGGCGGGAAGAGGAGTGCTGGGGGACAGGTCATCACAGGAAAAGGGAACAAAATAGATCACAAGCAGAATATTCAGGACAAAGACATGACTCTCATATGCTGCATTTTCATGGCATTGCTTTCAATGCAAAGCAGCAGTGAGAAGAGCAAGACTGCTGGTGGAAACTCAGCCCACACCCCCACACCCCTCATTCGCTCCACACAAAAAATGGCTGTGTTTACAGGTCCCGTCCTGTTTTTACCACGTACCACTGTGTCAGAAATTTGATTACAGACATGCTTTGTAAATCAGTATACCCATGCAACTGTTACCTTTCTTTTCCTTTGGTAAAATTCCTTTTGCATAAATCCATACACTGATACACAGTATGCACAAATCTTTTTGTACAGATTTAGCAAGTGTGAACAAGGCCAGCTGTCTTGCTTGGTCCTGAAGTTTACTGAGCTCAAGGGTTTCATCGTCCAGAGGACTACAAAAGACACGCAGGGTATTTATGTTGCTGTCTGTGTGCCATAATATGAGCAGGTCCATGTCCAGGAAACCCTACAGGCACCTCCCATTTTTCATTGTCACATACAATGACAAAAATGGGGTCCCTGCTAGTAACTTGGCACAAGGTCTGTGGCAATTTCAACCCTAATGTGTTAACAAAAAGTTTAACTGATGGAGTTAAACTGATTCCTTCCAGCAAGTCCACTTTTTAATGAATACCTCACATATTGATACTTGAATGACTCTTGTACAACAATGTAAATAATTCTGAAGCACTGAAGGCTACAGAGTTTCTGTGCAAGTACAGCTGACACTGTTTACCTGTGAGCATCTTCTATTCACACTTTCATCTTGGTGGAAACATCATAAGAAATCTAACAGCAACATGAAACACTGTTAAATATTAATACCTCCACACAATATATAATCTAAGCATAAGAATAATTTGGACAGAGTTGTAAAAATTAAATGCATAAATGCATGTGACTTATTGTATCTTCTCGATACTTGGATCTGTGAGATTTTGGCTATTCTTTTCTGATTCTCTAACCATTGCATCAGTTGCTATAATATATACTAGATATATTACAAGATTAGAATATAGCACAGTATTTAAGGACGTCTGCAAATTTTTGTCTTGAACACTGTTATCCATAAATTAATACATTTAATTGCTAGAAACAAGAAAGATCAATATAATCTAAAGCGCATGCAAAATGAAAGCCCTATACATGCAGTTGTTTATCATAACTTGGTTATACAATAATAATCATGGTCCTGAAATTTTAATCTGTAAAACACAAAATGACTATCGCTGTTCCCTCGCTGACGTTTTTTCCTCTTCTGATAAAAAGAAACATAAAATAAAGTGAAACAGCGTTGTTTTCAGTAAAGAAGCAAACAGAACATGTGATGAATTGTTGATTCCAAAAACAGCCAATCCCACTGCTTCTTGGTGTATAAAACAAGTAATCACTTCACAAAAAGTGCAATGTTTCAAACCTAAAATGCCCCGTTACTAAACCATTTTCATCTTGGGGATGGGTGTCCTGTGACAATGCAAATCTTAAAGAATGGAAAGGATCAATAAGAAAAAGACTTCCTGTGACCTCACAAGTGCAAACTGAAGAGAGCATTTTGGGTTGTTACTTTGTTACCTCATCAAGCACTATATAAACACCAGTCTTGGTGGTTTCTTTGTGACCTCACAATTAACCAGTAATCACTGGTTACTGTGAGCTCACAAAAAGAACCTAGAAGAGCATTCTTGGAGATTACTGTGTGACTTTGCAATAGAAAACTTTGAACAGCATTCTCAATGGTAACTGTGACCACACAAGAGGAAACTGTAAAGAGCATTCATAGTGGTGGTATGTTCATGACCTCACAATAGCAAACATTTGACAGCATTCTCAGTGCTTACAGTAACCACACAAGAAGAACCTGAGAAGAGCATTTCATAGTGGTTACTTGGATACCTCATAATAGCAAATGTTCAACATCGTTTTCAGTTGTTCATGTGACCTCACAAGATCAAACTGTAACAAGAATTCTGGGTGTTTCCATTCTCAGCAGACTTGTAAAGACTATTTTTGGAGGTTTCTTTCTGGCCTCAGAAAAGTAAAATGTAAAGAGCATTCTTGGTGGTTACTTTCTGACTGCATAATAGGAAACTTTCAACGGCATTTTTGGTGGTTATTGTGACCTCGCAAAAGGAAAGTGAAAACAGCAGTCTTGGTGGTTTCAGTACTCTGTAAGGTCACAAAAGCAAATTTTCAACAGTATTCTCAGTGGTTAATGTGACCTCACAAGAGCAAATTGAAAAAACCAGTATAGATGGTTACTCTTTGAGCTCACAAACTGTAAAGAGCATTCTTGGGGGTTACATGATAACCTTAAAATACCAAATTCTTTCAACAGCATTCTCAGTCATTACTGTGATCTCTTAAGAGGAAACTGAATATAGCATTCTTTTTGGTTACTTTGTGACTTCACAATAGAAAACTTTCCACTGCATTCTCAGTGGTTAGTGTCATCTAGAGCGTAAAGACCTTTCTTGGTGGTTATTTTTGGAGTTCACAAAGCAAAGTATAGAGAGCATTCTTGGTGGTTATTGTGTGATGTGACAATAGCAAATTTCCAGCAACATTTTCCATGGTTACTGTGACCTCACAACAAGAAACACAGAAGAACATTCTTGGTGCTTATTTTCTGAGTTAATAGCAAACTTTTGACAGCATTCTCAGTGGTTACTGTGACCTCACAAAAGGAAGCTCAGAACAACATTGTTGGTGGTTACTTTGTGACCTCACAATAGCAAATTTTCAACCACATTCTCAGTAGTTACAGTGACTACAAAAGAGCAAACTGAGAAGAGCATTCTTAGTGGTTACTTTTTGACCTCACAAAGCAAACTGTAAAACAGCATTTTTTGTAGTTACTGTGTGACCTCACACTAGTAAATTTTCCACAGCATTCTCAGTGCTTAAGTGGCCTCACAAGAAGACTCAACAGAACATTCTCGGTGCTTACTTTCTGACCTAACAATAGCAAACTTTTGACAGCATTCTCAGTGGTTACTGTGACTGCACAAAAGGAGGTTCAGAACAGCATTCTTGGTGGTTGGTTCATGCCCTCACAATAGTAACATTTTGACAGTATTGTCAGTCATTACTGTGACCTCACAAGAGGAAACTGAAAAAGAATTCTTAGAGGTTATTTTGTATAAAAAAAGAAACTTAGAAGAGCATTCTCTGAGGTTACTTTGTGACTGCACAATTAAAAAACTTTCCACTGCATTCTCAGTGGTTATTTTGATCTTACAAGAGGAGACTGGAAAGAGCATTCTTGGTGGTAATTTTTGGAATTCACAAAGAAAAATGTAAAGAGCATTCTTTGCTGTTACTGTTTGACCTCACAACAGGAAATTTTCAACAGCATTCTCAGTTGTTACTTTGATATGACAAGAGCAAACAGACAAAAGAATTCTTGGTAGTTTTTGTGACCTCACAATAGCAAATTTTGAAAAGCATTCTCAGTGGTTACTGTGAGCTCAGAAAAAGAAGAGCATTCTTGGTGATTACTCTGTGACCTCAAAATAAAAAACATTCATCAGCATTCTCAGTGGTCATTGTGACATAACAAGAGGAAACTAAAAAAGAGCATTCTTGGTGGTTGCTTCATGAGCTAACAAAGTAATCTGTAAAGAGCATTATTGGTTGGTTACTAAGTGACCTTACAATAGCAGACTTTCAAAAACATTCTCAGCGGTTACTGTGACCTCACAAGAGAGATGGAAAATTGCATTCGTTGTTATTTTGTGAGCTTTCTTTTTTTTTCTTTTTTTTTTAGAGAGAGAGAGCTCAATTGAGCAACAATAAAGTTAAACATGAAGCTGGAATGGATGATTCAGTGTGCCATTATGCTCTTTTGGACAGGTTGGTAAATTAGCTGGAAAAAGTAGAAGAACTATGTGGTCCTGGGCAGCACATCACAGTTAATGCATCCCAGTCTACTAGAGGCCGACCGAAATTTGGTTTCAGCTTCGGCGCCAAAAGTTGGCAAATGACATCTTTCAGTGTCCTTTCTGTTTCAGCCAAAGACAATAAGTTAACATTTTCGGTTTTATTTCGGTTTCGGCCAAAATTGATATAGACTTTCGGTCGTCAACGTCAATGTCTATTTTTAGAATGTTACAGTAGCGCTGTTTGTCACTCCGACTCTGATTGTGGGCCGGCAGTCGGTGCTGGGCAGGTAGAATGTAACAGTAGTGCTGTTTGTCACTCCGACTCTGACTGTGGGCCGGCACTCGGCGCTGGGCAGTTAGAATGTTACAGTAGCGCTGTTTGTCACTCCGACTCTGACTGTGGGTCAGTAGTCGGCGCTGGGCAGTTAGAATGTTACAGTAGCGCTGTTTGTCACTCCGACTCTGACTGTGGGTCAGTAGTCGGCGCT
>JABJVR010047915.1:0-26102 GCA_025773905.1 Chitala chitala
AAGAGAGAGGAGCATAGGGAAACCTATAAGAGTGGGGGAAGGTGCATGCAGGTGGACTATGTTCTATGCAGGAGATGGAACTTGACAGAGTTTAAGGACTGTAAGGTGGTGACAGGGGACAACATAGCTAGACAGCATCTTATGGTAGTCAGTAAGATAACCTTGGAGGTTAGCAAGAAAAAGAGGGGGAACACTGAATCAAGGATCAGATTCAAAGAAGAAGAGTCAAAGAACATCGATCCGACGCCAAGTGAGGAGAGCCATCGCTTTTGTCAGGGCAGAAGAGAAGATACCAGCAGTTGCTAGGACCAGCCCTTCTGGCCTGTTAGCAGTGGCACAAAACTGGGAGATGAGAGTTGACCTGGGGAAGCAGCTCAAGCTCCCAGAGACTGTTGCCACAACAACAATGAGGCCAGATGGTGTACTGATCTCAGAAGCCTCCAAGCAGGTCTTGGAACTTACCATCCCCTGGGAGGACCGCATGGAGGAGGCTAATGAGAGAAAGAAGGAAAAGTACAATGAACTGGTGGAGCAATGCCGGAACAATGGGTGGAAAGTGAGGTGTGAGCCCATTGAGGTCGGACGCAGAGGATTCACAGGTCGGTCTGTCTGCAGGGCCTACAACATGCTGGGCATCAGGGGGCGCAGGAAGCAAAGGGCCATTAAGGAGGCCACAGAGGCAGCAGAAGGTGTCTCAAGGTGGCTGTGGATCAGAAGAGGAGACCCATGGGGGGGTAGCGCTACCTGGACACAAGCTGGGATTTGATCAATCCCGGCTGGGTCGCCCGGGCGAGAGTGTATGATGTTTGAAAGACTCGAAACACTTGAGGACCCCAGGTAACATCACTGATGATGTGTTCAGGTTGCATCCCAGGAGGATATATTCTGAAAGTGTAAGATCTGCAATTTCTTCTGTAAAGCGCTTTGAGGCACATCATTGTAAAAGACGCTATATAAAAATAAACTGAACTGAATTGAATAGGAGATGTGCAGTTTTGATGGCTGTAGGCAACCCTGGTAACAGCAGAAGGTGACACAATTTGGATAATCAATGAAGAATGACAAGAATGACAGTATTACTGTCAGAAGAGGGCAAATCCATGATGAAATCCAGGGCAAGATGGGAAAGGGGCAGTGAAGTGTAGGGAAATGGTGTAATTTACTGGAAGGCATGGTGTGTGGTGACTTGGATTGGGCGCAATCAGGACAGGAAAGGATGTAATCCTGGCAGTCCTTTCTCCGTGTGCTTGTGCTGGTGGGAAAAAGCATCAGCTTTGGTGTTCTTGGATTCTGGGATATAAGAGACATTGAAGTTAAAATGGGAGGAAAACAGTGACCACCTGGCTTGACGTGCATTTAGGTGCTTTGCAGACTGAATGTATTTCAAATTACAATGATTGGTGTAAACAATAAAGGGGTACCAGTGTAGCTACTCCTCAAATGGCAGTCTCATCAATGACAGTTCATGGTTGTCCACATCATAGTTTCACTCAGCGGCAGTGAACTTCCTGTAAAAAAAAAGGTACAAGGTAATAACTTGCAGAATTCACTGGAGTGCTGGGAGAGGACCACCCCCATGCCTGTGTCAGTGGCATCAATCTCCACCAAAAAGGGCTTTTCAAGGTCGGGCTGTTGGAGAATGGGCTCTGTAGTGAAGCACTGTCTGAGTTTGCAAAACACCTCTCTGGCATCATGTGTAAGGTGGAGCTTTGAGGGGGAACCCCAAAGGAGGGAGGTAAGAGGGACAGCCACAGTAGTAAGGATCCCAATGAATATCCTGTAAAAAATTTGTGAAGGCCAAGAACCACTGCAACTGAGAATGCTTGTACCTTGCCAGGGTAAATGAATGGTGTTACAGTATACATACTGTTGCTCTCAGAGGCATTGGAGGACCTGTTGAACCTGATGGTCATAGGAGGGTGAATAGACCAGGATGCTATCAACAAAACAATTACACATATCAGAAAAACATCTTTGATGAAGTTCTGGAAGATTGCCAAATTATTTTGCAAATAAGATGGCAGTACTCATAGTATCCACTGGTGGTGGTAAACGTGGTCTTCCATTCACCCCCCTCCCTTTATGCAAATGTGGTTGTTTGCACTGCGGAGGTCAAATTTTGTGAACCACTTAGCAGTCTATAGCTGCTCAAGGGTGGCTGGGACCAAAGGCAAAGGATATCACATTTGTGTTATTTTATCGAGAGCATAGTAGTCAATAAAGGCAAAAAGGCCTCCGTCCTTTTTCCCCATGAAGAAGAAGAAGCCAGAGATAGCAGGAGAGGTGGAGGGACAAATGATGCCCTATGCTAGCACTTCCTGGATATACGCCTCCATGGCTTGCTCCCCGGTACCTGAAAGAGAATAAATTTTCCCCTCAGACAAGGGAACCCTTTCCAGGAAGTCAACAGCACAATCATGAGCCCTGTGGGGGGAACTGAGTATGCTCTTGTTTGGCTTAAAGATGTCTGTGTACTCACTGTTTTCTGGAGGTACTTGAACAGTTTCCCCAGTGAGGACGCTCTTGGCTGTTGATGCTCAACAAGGAAGGACCTGCATTTGGTGGCAGGGTAGTCACTTCTTATGCTCTCAATGTATTAGGGGCTCTAGGCTGCAAGGTTGTGTCACGTCGAATTGATTGTGTTTCTGTAACCATGGAAGTATGAAAATAATGTCTTCTTGGGGACACTACAAAAGTAAGAACTGTAAAGCCTAGTGGTAAGTGACTTTTACCCTTATAGACTGTTTTTTGCATCTACAAAGTTCCCTGCAGTTCCAGAGTCCACAAGGGCTGAGTGGAAGACCTGAACACCTTCAAAACATAAAGTGATTAATACATGGAAGAAGTATGTAGTAGGAGGGGTTTTATCTTGGTGGTTCCCTGTCCTGAAGGACATTGTGAGCAGTTGGCTAGAGCATGTCTGGGCTGAATGCAGTAAAAGCAAAGCTGTTGCTCTCATTGGCATAGCTTCTCTTCAGCAAAGAGGCAGGACTGACCGATCTGCATGGGCTACCCACTATGTTCATCCTTCTCGGAGCATGTTGTTGTATGTGATGGACAACTGCACAAAGTCATCGAAGGAGAGATTATTTCCCTTTGCAGACTAGCTTCCTCTGCAGGTTCTCCCTGAGGCTATAGCAGTACATGTCCAGCAGGGTGGTGTCATCCCATACACTGCTTTTAGTGGCAGTTCGGAACCAGATAGTGTACTCTGCTGGGGGGGAGGAATTCCTAGCACAGTGTAAGCAGGTGACCCTCTGTGTTTTCCCCTAGATGCGGATGGTTGAAATTTCTCTTCAACACTGTGAAGAATAGTTCCAGTGAGGTCAAAAGGGCGCCCTGCTTCCACAGAGAGGGCGCCCCCTCAAGAGCAGTACTCGTAAGGAGCACCACAATCAAGTGGATCTGGTCATCCTCAGTGGGATAATGCCTTCAGTTGTTGTCAAAATAAAATGTGCATTGCATTGATGGCAGATGGTCCAGTAGCTCCAACAGCTTACAATGTTGCCAGGTGCCAGGAATCAGAAGCAATGGAGAGGGAAGAAAACACAAGACAGGTTAGTCAGTTATTCAGTATCTCACATTGTGCTTAATATTTTGCAATGGGCTGTTTGTTGCATTTGTATTTTCGGATGGAGGTTTAAAATGAGCTGCAGATGACCATCGCTACTGACTGGGCATGACATGTATGCAGAGCTAGCATGTTCTCCCTGTGATTTGGTTTCTTCCCACAACTCAAAGGCATGCAATTCAGATGGCCTGGGAACTCAAAAATGATTTTAGTGTTTATGTGCATGTGATGGAAAACGCTCTGTGCAGACTGTACTCTGCATCCTACAACAATCTAAGTGGTTGGAAAATGTAAAAATTAAGAAGGATCCATCATTACTTGGAAGAAATTGTGCCAATTACTTGTATTGTCTTGCCTATTACTCCCACCACTTTATAGAAAAATAAATTTTTTGTGCTATAATTGACAGTTAAGTAGTTTTAAAATTTTTAATTAAAGCTATGTACATTTTTAACCTACGTAAACTTATATTTCATGTTCTGAACATAATATCTTAAAGACGACCGTGGTATGATAAATCACCCCTGTTTATAATGGTGACTCATACATTGTTGAAATGATTCAAGCTAAACTCATAACTCATACTGCAAAAATGACTGACAGACTAGACATGATGTATTAATACCTCATGGAATCTTTAGATACAGTTTTCAAATAACGTAAGAAACAACTCTGACAGTCAAAATAACTGAGTGACAAATGTTAAGTGATATTGCAGAAATGATTCAGACTGTAAAGATGACTGAAAGGATATTACAGGTTTAAAGAAAGACTACAACGTCTGAATATTTACTAGAGCTGGCATAACAAAACATAAGAGATGTGTTCAGCTTTTTTCTGAATTTTCTCTGAACCACTTCCTAAATTACTCATTAGTCATTTTAATATTCATCTGTAAAGAAATTACATATTGTAACAGAAAGAAAGAATAAATGAATTAATGAATGAATATATTGTAACAAAACAGATATTGTAACAGAATATTCAAGGAAAAACATTTCAGTGGGATGCCATGTTAGAGTCACAGATACCAAGGGCCCAGTGGATGTGACCTTTGACCAAGGGGTCCCGCAAGCCAGACTTCATATTGCCATTTAGAGTTAAATAATGCTTATATTTATTCTGTAATCTAAAATGTTAGCATGACCATAGTGTCATGTTCTGCAAAGCCAAAATCAAGGATGACAAAAGGCATTGCCTAATTGATGGAAGAAGGGCTTTAATATGGGAGGGAAATGGGGAAGGAAAACCAGGATACAATGATATGTACAAAACCGAAACATTAAGGAAACTTAACATACACTTAACACTACACCTAACAGGAAATGGTGAAGGACTGAAGTAGACAGATACAAACAATGAGCCCAGGAAACCAAAACCATGTACAGACGCTCATACAATGATGGGTGTAACCAAAATGAGGAAGGCATAGAGATACACAAAACTATATACAAATGGTAGCTAGAAATATCAAGGACAAGAATGGGATTGTGACACATGGGAATTGAGCAGCCAGTTGACCTTTTTCCTCTACATTGTAGAGTTCTTGTTCCTCTCTTCTGTCATTGACTAGTTTTAATTTAAACTTAACTTCAATTATTCCATCAGTTGTATTTCCTTTTAGTAAATGTAAGTAGTAAGTAAGTAGTTCCTGTAAAGCACCCTGAGGCAACTTCTTGTGAAAGGTGGTATATAAAAATTAATTGAATTAAATTGAATTGTGCCAAAAACTACCTTAGGATATACTGAAGACTTAAATAATTAAACTTGTTCAAAAACAATAAGAGGCTGGAAAAAAAGTATTTGGGCATGGACCTTGAATGGACTCTTTGAGACTGACTCAGACCTACTGTAAGTAGCATCAATTCTGTGACATACAATATTGCTAAATTTCTTTCTACCTTCCTTGTACCTCTGGTTGGACACACTGAATACCACAACCAAAACTCAGAAGAATTTGCTTCAAAAATCAGAGGTTTTAAAACTGGAAGCAGATGAGACCATGGTATTCTTTGATGTCACATCACTTTTCACTAGCATCTCCTACCACTGATGCCCTAACAGCCATCAGGAGAATACTGGAGACTTGACACAAGAGGTAACCTCAACCAGGTGACCTCAACCAGATTTGCACTCTCCTGGACCTGTGTTTGAACTCCACCTATTTCACATACAGAGATGACTTCTACAGAAAGAAATTTGGCTATGCCATAAGTTCCGTATGTCACCCATTGTTGTCAACCTGTATGTGAAAGAAGTAGAAAGGATAGCACTCAGTTCCTTCCAGGGGAAAGCACCAGTGGTTAAATGACTATTTCACTTGAAAATTTGACTTTTTCTTATTAATGGAAACCTGGGTGAAGCCTCATGATGGCTGTGTTTTTTGTATGTCCTACAAACTGTTCAGATATTAACACTCCACAAACCTTTGGCCATGGTCGAGGTCTGGTATTTAGAAAATTTTTCAATTGCAAACCAGTGTCATTTGATGATTATGCGACTTTTCTGCTACAGGTTTTTCTTGTCTGCAACCCTTGTTCTTTGCTACTTGTGCTGGTTTACCTTTCTCCAAAGCATAGGTCTATGTTCATTAGAGAATTTGCTGATTTTTTTAGCCTCTCTACTTTGTTAATATAATAAGCTTGTGATTTATGGGAATTTCAATATTCATTTATGCTGCCCGAAAAACCAACTGGCCAGCGACTTTAAGAATTTTTTTGAGTCAATTTATCTTATCCAGTCTGTTAATGTGCCCACGCAGAATTCTTAAGGCTCTGTTTGGCTGAATAGAAAAAAAAATTGGCTGACACAATAAAGGTAGCCAAATCAGAGTTCTTATCCAAGACAATAAATAATAATTATCATCGTCCTGGAGTTTTATTCAATACAACAAACTCTGTAATTAACCCTTGCTTAACTGGACCATCAGATATAACTGTTGACCGCTGTGAGGAATACTTTGTCACCAAGATTGAGTCAGTAAGGCAGAGCTAAACTGGCAATAGCAACCATCCATCATCTTAACCACTTAGTCCTGGTGAGGGTCACAGGGAAGCCTGGAGCCCATCCCAGAGTAGGGCACACACACACACACACAACAGGCAATTTGTACACACCAATCAACCTAACCTGCATGTCTTTGGACTGAGGGAGGAAACTGGAGCACCTGAAGAAAACCCACCACGCACAGGGAGAACATGCAAACTCCACACACACAGACCCAAGGCAGGAATTGAACCCCAGGCCAGGAGGTGCACAGCAACAGTGCTATCCACCACGCCACTGTGTCATCAGGTACTGGCAATAGCAAAAGTAATAAAACACTGTTACAATAAAGAAGCAGAGCTGATGAACATGAGGTTCAAGTGTTGATCCCTGAAGAGATGAGTCTTCAGTATCTTACAGGAGGCTCATTACACCATTAAGACACCAGGGATGAGAAGAGCCTAGGTCTACCATTGTTCAGCAAAGGTGCAACCAGCCAGAAGTGAGTTGCAGTAGTCTAATTTTATGTAGTCGGAGAACATTAGAATGTTGTTCATCAATAATCCAAGGTTCTTCACTGATGTTGAAGATGCTACAGTTGATGTGCCAATTTTTAAAGACAGCTTACAGGGAATGGAGTTCCTGGCTGGGATGACTAACTGCTCAGTCTTGGAGAGATTCAGCTGCAACTGGTGATCTTCTATCCATCTTGAGATGTCTGCAAGGCATGAGGTAATCTGAAACTTCTGTGTCTGAGGGTGGGTATGACAGGAAGAGCTGGATGTCATCTGCATAGCAATGGTAAGAGAGGCCATGCAAAGTGTTGATTTACCCAGCAAGGTCATGTACAGATAAAAGAGGAGCAGACCAAGTACTGAACCTTTAGGGACTCCTGTCATAAGAGTCCTTGGCTCCAAGATTTGGCTCCTCAAGGATACTCTGTAACAGTGTTTCAAGAGATAGAAAGCAGTCCATTGGAGCACAGTTATGATTAGGTCCAGTTGTTTCCCAGCTTTATGTGTGGGAGGGGTGTACAGAATTGTGAGGACAATTAGGTTCTTCTCATTGTCCTTTCTCTGTGAATATAGGTAGACTACTATGACTTACTCATTCAAGTGTTTGTCCAACGAGACTTCTACAGTATGAATATCCTTAACAAATTGGAACAGAAGGGAATGAGAGACAGCTGGGACAAATTAGGAAAATTAATAGATAGAGCAAGGAGCTGAAAACCCCAGAAGAATATTCACAACAACAACAACAATAAAACAAGCCCCACAATTCCCAACTCTGAAGTCAAATAATGTAGCCAATAAACCCTAGTATTAACCAAAGAGGACAAAGTCTACTTCAACAGATAGAGGTGATACAAAGTCAAAATGTGAGTGAATAACTATGAAAATGCTTACATTACCAATTCAATAAGACAACAAAAATGCAGTGCTAAAGTGCACAGAAATTTAAAGCTTTACCAGAAGGAAAAAACTGTAGTATTAAATGAAGACAATCAATAGCCAGCTAATAACTAATCAACAACACTATGGATAATAAAACAAGCAACTTAACTGAAAACCAGACGATCCAATAAAGCAAACCACAAAGAGAACACTCTCAAATAATGGTATTTTTGATTTTTTTAATTCATTTTTTGTTATTATGACATTTTTTGTTATCAGACATTTCTAGATCTGATTTTGTAGTAAGAGGGACACTGTAATGTGTGATTTATATTTTTTGTTACAAATGTTAGTGCATGAGACTCACTTTTAACTTTATTCTTTGTAACTCATTTTTCCCTCAATAACTTAAGATACATACGTGCAGACGTGTGCAAATGATCTGGAAAAATGGTGTAATTGATGTTTAATTCAAATAGTGTTCAAATTAAAATGAATAAATTTGTTAGATGCCCTGTGGCAGGTTGGTGCCTCGCCCAGAGTGACCCCTGCCCTGTTCTCTGTTCTCTGTACTTCCTGGGATGCACTCCTGGCTTCCCACAATCCTGAATTGGATAAGGTGGTACAGTGAATGGATGGATGGATGGTATTAGTTAGAAAAACTTGCAGCCACTGGGGCTGACAGGGTCATGTTTAAGAACCACTGTTTTGGTAGGATTTCCTCAAGTGTTTGCCTTTTGACATTGCGTCTGCCCCAGAAAAAGCCTGAGACAGGATGACTAGAGAAGGGCTATATCAGGCTTTGTGTTCCAGCACAGTTCTTGTGTACCAGTTAATACAATGCCTCCAGCTCAGCACTGACAACCATAAAGTTTACCTCTGCTGCTTCATGTTCTGGGTTTATTTTCTTGTTTTGTTTTGTCTCTTTGTGTGATTGCCGTCGCCAAACTTGCCAAGAACAAACTCTCAACACCCACCCTGCGTAACATGCCTCATTACTTTTTATGGAGGCTCACCAAGAGAGGCAGAGCAACTTTGACAACAGGTGCTTCTGTTTCAGGAAAATGTACTGTAAATAAAGTCATCACTTCAGTGTGTCTCTATCAGTACACAGCAGATGCGTGAGTACAGTGTGCAGTGTTATTCCACTACATGCAGTGTTTTCATGTTGTTTCATTTGTTTTTTTTGTTTCAGATTTTTTCCCCCCATTCACTGAAAACTGCTGATTCATACAAAAAACAGAGGAAATGCAAGATGATAACTTACAGCTCCCAGATGTAAGTTAGTTTTTATTCCTTTGACATAGCAGTCAGTTTAATGCTTTCTAAATGTGTTTTAGAAAGGGGTGTGTTTGTGTGTGTGTGTGTGTGTGTGTGTGTGTGTGCGCGTGTGTGTGTGTGTATGTGTGTGTACGCACACCACAGGCTTTGATAGAGCACTTTTACTGGGGCCAGTGCCCCAGTATTGATCTGATGTACCCCAGTAAAATCTCACATCCAAATTTTAACAAGCTCTTAAATTTGGTTGTGGATTAGTTTAGATTGATAATTAATCAATGTCTTTTCTATTCCAGAACATCAAAGCAACACAGTGTAACCCAAAACACCAGCTGGACCACACACCTTGTGCTCTGTGTCAGTACACTGCAATGTGCACGTTACTGTCCATATGTAGAAATAAGTATTTTCATAAAGATTAATTTCTCTGCGCTTTTGCCTTTATCAGTAGTTGTTTCAGTTTCGGCAACAGCAGGATGGTGTTGGCAGTAATAATGGGGTAACTCTAAGCTCATGGTAACAGTGTTCTTAGGAACATTCCCACAATGTATTCTTGTCTGAGTGCAATAGGTTTTTGCAAATCAGTTATTAGTTTATTACTAACATATAGCTTGTTTAAAATAATTATTAATTATTATTTATGGATTATGCACTTTGGGATCATGAGGGGTAAGAAACCTACTTAACATATTGTAAAACGGCATTACCCCAACAAAGCTGACTGAACATATTGTAAAAGACTGGGGACACGGCATTACCCCAACAAAGCTGACTGAACACATTGCTCATTAATTCTTAGCTGTGTCACTAATTGCCTGCTATAGCCTGTATTGTTAGTTTTACAGTTTGAACATTCCTATTAACACTATCATATTATCTTTAAAATGCTTTGACAGGCAAGAAATACTTGAGAGGGCACATGAATAGGGTTTTAGCAAGAAATTCCTTTAACAAAATAGCACAACATTCTTTTTGGTGCTGGACCTCATGGGTTGTTTTTTTTTCAGTTTCACAGTCTAGGAAACATACATGTAGACATGTATATGCAGGTACAATATGTTCACTGAGGAGCAAAAAGGCCAGAATGGAAAAGCCAGTAAGAACTGCACAAAGATATTGCTTTGATGTGTTTGAAGATATTACTCTTCCCATATTTAATATACCAGTGAAGGTAATTTTGACCAACTCATCTTAATTACAGTTTGAAAGATAACACAGTGATGCTAGCTGTGAAGCTGAGAGGAAAATTGATCCCAGCGTGGGTGACTCATCAGCGCACACAGGACCACAGGCAGCTGTGCTGCAGACAGCTGTGCTGCACGCTTGTCCCATCCTGCACCTCCTGAAGCTCTTCTCCTCCAACAGATATGCCGACCATCAGGTCAGGGTGAACTTTCCCAAAATGTTCTGTATGTGAAGGGATTTTGGACTGTTTTGCTTCAGGCATTTATCCAGTCAGATCCAACTGGATCTCAAAGGCTGTGATGCACAGGAGGCTTTCACAGTGCAGTGGTTATGCCATCCCAGACAAAACTCAGGACTTCATAGGGCATTAAAATACATTCCCTCTGTAGTGTGAGTGCAAATTTCAGAATGGAAAACAATAGTTAAAAATGAGGAATCATGACTCATGTCATTTGAAGACAGGAACAGAAATAGTGCTATTGTAGAAGAGAATGTTGGGGTTACACTTGAGGCTGTGTGCTTCAGAGATAGGAGACTTGAAAGCAGTGCGACCATAGGGCAGGTGTTGTGTAAGGCTATGACTCATCCTAGTGTTTGGATCTTAAAAGACGTAAAGCACTTCTCATTGGTTCCCTTTCAGGAGCACTCTCCCAGGAAGTGGCTGGAGGCACGTCGCGAGTGTCTCTAGAGGAGCTGTGTGCGTCATGCCGCCGCTTCACAGCCGCCACCCCTGCACATGTACACTGTCAGCATGAAGACTACACATACTCTGACCTTTGACCTGTATTGCTGTCAGACACAAGCCTCTCTGTGTGTGCACTTTCAGACACCAGCTAGCCAGGTAGGATGAAGCGCGTCGTTGCGTCTTGACGTTTACTCAATGGTGCTATTTTGGTGTGTACCTAAGCTGTATAAACTTGTTTTCGTACAATTTAACCCTTTCAATCCCAGTTACTCCAGTTGGACTCATTTGCTAAAATTAAGCAGTAGTGCGAAGAATTTGTTACAACAATTGCATTATGGTACAAATCCATATTTGGGGAAAACAACAAACTGTGAATGAAATAATTGAAAAGTAAAATCATTTTAAAACTGAAGTTATCCATTTCTCTTTGTAATAAGTACATATTAATTTCATAATAAATGTTTGTATAATTTAGTGCTGTCTATTTTACTTATGTTTTTGGCCTTTTTTGTTTTATTGTAATTTTATGTGTTGACATACATCTTGTGCTCTGAGATTAAATTCTCTAAAAACCATAGTTACTTCACATCAACACGGCTGGTGCCCCTATGGACGTATTGTACCCCTATGGACAGACGATGCCCCTAGCATTTGCCTATATGGTCATATGAAGACAGTCCATGATTTCCACCTTGCTAGCAGATGACAGCAGAGCACAGGATGCCTTTGTTATGGCAGTGTTAGTTGCAGTTTACCACTGAACCAATTGGCAGCACTATAAGTTTCACAAGGGGCATGAACTCTGCATGGAGCTGTAAGTGTTCCATGATAGCCAATAGTTAATTTAGAGCTGTCCTATGAGCCTTTTTGTACTATCTGTTATATTTTGTAAGTTTTGTCTTCTGAGTAATAAGTTACATAATGCCAAACTTTGTCCTTTTGTGCGTTTGTGCAATAATTATTACATTTCATTTCCTGTTCAAATCTGTGTCCAAACTAACTCAACATAACATTTAAAGTGTACCGTGACCTCCATGTGGTTTGCAGTATGTTTTTAGTGAGCTGCTTGCCTCCCCATTGACTCTATGACTGCACTGTTTATGCTATGCAGTACTTTAATTTCAGGACCCCTGCCCCTTTTCCCAGGGACTACTTGTTTCTGCTGTCCTCTGAGGAGTAAGCTGAGGTGTGTGTCTGTCAGTCGCTGCATCATGCCTTCATTTGTTTGTCCACCCTCCCAGCTCATGAGTTCTACTTTTTTTTAAAAAAGATCAATGAATACATTCTTATATGGACTAATAGGGTCTGATTAATATTATCATGAAATCCTAGTATCCCTTTGAAATATTGTTTTTGCTTTTGTAGTCTCAAGAATGCTTATGTCTTCATAAAGTAAGAGTTCCATAATATTTCACTGAGCAGTTACTGAGGATCAAAGACAAAGATGATTGGAAGACCTCATTCAGTATCTCAAGATATCATTATGAGTACCTGCTAGTACAGTTTTTTTTTTCACTAAAGCACTCTAAAGCCAAAGTTTTTTTAGTGTTCATCAATGATGTGTTCTGAGAATGTAGATGCGTTCATGTTTCTACCTTTATGACAGCATTATTTTCTCCTGACATCTCTACGATCGTATGTATGCATGTTTAGCCAAGTGGTCTGGAATGGTCATTACATTAGGATGGAAAAGCGTGAGTTCTTGGTTTCTTCGCCCTACTTGCATCCAGATGAACACTAGTAAGATGCAGTCTCTCTGCTAACACCCTACTCCTTCAACCTGCAGCACCAAACCAACTGCAGTCCTCTCCCAGTGGTTATCTGATGGCAAGATTTACTTGTGTGTTTACATGTTCCACAGCTGAACTTCAACAAAATGTAATTATTATGTGAGGATCTGGGACCTTTTGACATTCAAGTAAGCTCCAGAGGAATAGCATCACTGGCTCAGTAGGGAAACACATCCTTTAATTTCAATCTACATAACATGACACAACAGATGCAGGTATACGCTAAATATTACCAACTATCTCCCTTTTCCACAAAAGCTAAAAGGTATGGCAATCCACAAAGTAAAGTCCTTTCAAATCCAATTCACAGAAGTTGCTTGTTCACTTCACTGATCATAGTTACCCATTACATTGATACTGTATTGTTTGCTGATGCCTGGACCCAGTGACCTGATCAGCACGTGCACTATAACAATACCAACAATTTTTATATCTGTGCTTCAAAAATCCATTCCTTTTTGTAGTTCAAGAATCTCTCTGAAGATATTTTAATCTTTTCTCCAGCATTAAACAATAAGTTCACTAATATATGACCCATATTCATTGATGTTCCATTGTCTGGTAAATAATCACAAAACAATTTTTTTCTGCATAATGTCATCCAAAAGCATCTTAAAATAATTTTAAATTTGAAGCAATACTGTAATAAAATAAAGGAAATAAAATATTCCTTATTTTACATTCTTTAGATTAAGACTCCTTGGAAACACTGTATTATGCTAATACTTTGGTGGGTTATTTATTTGGAATTATGATGTAGTCTAAAAGATTGAAATGAATTTTAATTATGAAAATGCTTCCAAGGCAGTTCCTTCTGTAATCAAACACTGTAACAGTCAATTGTCAATTTAATTTAATTCAACTGAATTGTCAGGAGTTCAGACAAAGAAAGTGAAAGAATTATCGTTATTAGGAAATGGGTACTTTCAGGGGCAGCATTGTAGTTCAGTGGCCAGCACTGTTGCCTCCAATCTGGGTTTTGGCAATGTGTGTGTGTGGAGTTTGCATGTTCTCCCTGTGCTTGCTTGCATTTCCTCTGAGTTCTCTGATTTCCTTCCACAGCCCATGACATAAATATATAAAAAGGTAAATGAACAAAACTCAGGTATGAATCATGCTGTTATTACAAAACTAATAATACATTATTATGGTTTCACAAGGATTAATTTTTTGCTGAATTTGGAACATTGTCCCCATGAGCCACATAAGCTCATAAACACACTTAACCTGCTGTTATATCAAAAGCCTTTTCTGAATCCAAAAAGTTCAAATAACTTACAATTATTTAAGTATAACAATTACTTACTGAAAAGTAACAATTCACACTGGGTGCAATACCTGCCTAAAATGTTCATTATCATTATATTTCTGTGACATTTCCATCTGCATATCTTCTTTGTTGCCATAGGATATGAAATAACATGGCTTTCTGAATTCCACAAATGTAGACACGAATATGTTTCACAATTTTCTAATAATTTTTATTTAGTATGTTCCTGCAAAGAAACGTATCAAGTAAATGGAATGGGAACATCTCCAAGAGACCTTTGCAGCTCTTCCTACATTTTTCAACAGTTTTCATCTTGTTTTGACCTTCAGAAGTTCAGGATTACATGCATTGCATTTAAAATGAAAATGAAAATGAAAATGCTCGTGCTACAGCACAGTGCCATAACAAAGATTAGCAGCCCCCCAGTTTCCTTTACTTCTGCACATTTCTCACACGTAAAGGTTTCAGATGTTCAAACAAAATGAAATATAATACAAAGGGAATCTGAGGAAACAGATTTAAATCATTTAATTTATCAAAGGAAAAAGGTATGCAGCCTTCAGTTACTCAAACAACCAAATTTAAATGATGACTGGAATAAATTAGGATGGACACACCCAGGTTAATTACTGCCAACCCTGTTAAATAGACCCATTTCAGTAATGTGAAGTAGGCTATAATGTCTGAACAAGCAGCATACTATTTTTCATCAAAGAAATTCTTTAACTGATATATCTGAAAAGAGTTTGAATCTCAAACAAACCACACTAAGAGCTATGATCTCTAAACAGATAAATAGTGGTAAGTCTTCCCAGGAGTGGCCACGTTACCAAAATTCTTTCAAGGTCAGGAATGACTTATCCAGGAAGTCGCAAAAGAACATTGGCTAACATCTAAGGGGCCGCAGGCCTCACTAATCTTGGATAAGGTCAGTGTTTATTCCACCATTAAAAACTGGACAAAACTGGTGTTCATGGGAGAAAGCAAAGTAAAAAAAAAAAAACCCTGCTGTCCAACAGAAACATAAAGGCTTGTATCCCATTTGAGAAAAAAAAAACACTTTAATGACTCCTTTGTCCCCCATCTATGATGCCTGATAAGACAAAATTTTAACTTTTTGGAAGAAAAGGATTGTTACATCTGGCATAAAGCTAACAACATTCCAAGAAAAGATCAGATAAATAATATAAAAGTCTCCTCACAATACCATCAGTAAAAGGTGGTGTTGTGAGGAGACTTTGGTGCTTCAGAGTCTGGGTGATTTTCCATTATAAAAAAAATAATGTCTTCTACTTTACCAGAAAATCCTGAAGAAGAAGCAGCAGCTGATTTAATGTCATTGTGTACATTTACATTTCTGTGCTTTAAGCCCATATAAGTGGGCAGCCACATGCGGTGCCTGGGGAGCTGACATTGGGTGTCTTAAAGAACACACTTGGCTGGGCTGAGCTATTGAACCAGGAGACTTTCACATCCCATCCTGATGCTCTGGCCATTGAGATACTAGGCCACCAAATAAAGAGACATGGACGGGTCTAAATGGGTAAATAGGTAAATAGATAGTTCATGATAGAAAACCCTTTTCAATGGGTACTTTATGCTACAAAACCTTCCAATGTGGCTGAATTAAAGAAATTCTGCCAAGATAGTACCAAAAAAAAAAAGTGAAACTGATCTTCACTTTTTTTTTTAATTTACATTTATTTTTGACACAATGAGCATGAGTAGGGGATTAACTGCAGTTGTTGTCAGCAATTACATTTTACACATTAGCTTTACTTTTATATCTGTCTGTTTTTTTATATCGGATGTGCTCATTGAGGTATCACAGGAAGTAAACGTACCGTCATCTGGCGTGTTTATGCAAAACAGTTTGCTTTTTGCCACTTAAACTAGGCACTCGTTTAGCCTGTGAGAAGGATGCGACTCACACTGCAGGACCAAAACAAAACTCACAGACATCATCGTGGGTTTTCACATGCCATTGTACTCAAAAGTGCCAATGATCCATATCAGTACTCTAATGACTAGACTACATTTGAAAAAGTAATTGGGACTTTCAAAAGCGTGAATTAAATGATAGGCAATGAAACCTGTTTCAAACAGCAAAGATAGTGTGTACAGTTTAGCGAATTGATGTAGTGCCCACATGTCATAATATTGTAGGTTTTGAAACAGGATACCTAAGAGTAGCCTTTGATATGTCTTGAAGGAGGAAAACCAGACACCCAAAACCACAAGACGCTGGCAGTCTGTAAGGGCCTTGAGGAATCTGATGCATTTATTCTTTTGAACAACCACTTGTTGTGTGTGCTGTGTGACTAAGATGAGCACTTCCTGCATGTCAGACCCACAAAGAGGCCAGACACTGGACTGCGGCAGAGTGACAAGGGCACGCTTGTCATCTCTCTGCTGCCCATTTACTGCCACCTCGCATGTCAGACAATGCAGCGTCAAAGCAGTGATTTGTAATTCCCTCTGTTGCATTTTTGTTACTTCACAATGAAAGCCAGGCAGTGACCCTCCGGCACATGATTAAATAAAGGACAAATCAGACATGCATGGACACCAACGCACTGCTGCTGCTGTAATAAAATGGAAAACATCAACAAGACCTTTGAATTGACTAGAGCCATCAAGCTTAAACAATACACCCTATTTGTAGCTCATACGCGTGCAAAATGCCAAATATTTCGTAGTCTTTTAGCAATGCTGTTTGGTTTGATATTATGATGAGAGTTTATAATTTCCTCATTTCTCCCTGACAAGTATTTATACTTGTTAGTTTATAATGTCTTAGTTTACAGTGTTTTATTCTAAGCATTTTGTTCCTAAATTATAGTACTGAATCTGCCAGGTTTCATAAAGCTGGTATAAAATGTGAACTTTATCAGTGGGAAGGTAGCGCCATCTAGCGTTACATTTTTTTTCACTTAACTGTCAATCCCAGGTCAGATACTAAGCAGCATCTATGAGAATTTAAAACTGAAATAAATATTCCAAATCAAATATCTTGGTCAGGTAGATTTTGAAATAATGTACTGTTTTGAAAAAGTAAAGGCATATGAAGTATACTTTATATGTCTTCACACAGACCAAAATGTAAGTATATTTTACTAAAATCTGATGCCATAGGGTAGATGAAAACTTCATTACACTTTAACTACGGTCCCTCAATTTTTATGGTGAAAGGAAAAAAATTATATCTAAATATTCACATAGCACAAAAAATCATAGCACAAAAAATCCCATGTGAATCATATATAAATAAGTAAATAAAATCTAAGCAGCTGTGACAAAAGTACTTAGACAAACAACTAAGTATAATTTTGTTAATTTTGCTCTAGGCATTTATCTTCTATCAGTTCTCTTCAGTTCCACAAAAAAATCTGACAACTTTACCATAACCATTTAAGCACAACCAGTTTATTTCCATTCTGTGCTGCAAGCTTTCTGACAAATTTGGTTTGGGGGAGGGAGGTAGTCCAGAGGACAGCCCTATTGCCTTTCACCTCACAGTTTATAGGATTTCTCTTTTTTGTGCTACATTTCTATTGCTTGTTCTTCAGTATGTGATCAAGTAAACTGACACATCAAAATATGTCCTTGTACTGATGTCTTCACCATGTGTATTTTGTGAGAGGATGGCAACTCATCTAAGCCATTCTGTGCTTTACACCCTGTGTGTTCCCTGGGTGAGGTCTCAGGCTTACCATAACAGTCACATGAATAGGCTATTTGGAGAACAAAATGTGTTGATCTGTAGTCCTACACCAGTTATATCTAAAACCTGGACTTTGTAAACACAATGCATTAAGACTCTGAAATTCATAAAAATGAAATAAACATTTAGTCAGTGCATTAAGTAGTAAGCATGTACATAATTCCATGAAAAAATGTGCATATTTTTTTCATGTTATATGATATAATTAACACAGTGCAAATACTGTATTGGATTCCATTATTGTCGCCACTAAGACACATGTGAAGCCAAATGATCATGAAATACTGTTGTGCTGAATTCATGGCCAGCTGAAGGAGGGAGGGGGACAGCACTACTGCTATCACACAGTTTGCTACAAAACCTTCATACATTCAGCAAAACATTCTTTTCACGTTTCGGGGTCAAGCTGTTGATATGATTGAGTCCAGGGTCTCTTCTATGTGTAGACATTTGCTAAAAAAAAAAAAGAATTTTAAATAATCCACAGTAACCACAGCAATGCGCACGTCAAGAAAATTAAAAAAGGTATGAAAAACAATCTTACCTTCTCAAAATATTGCTTAGCTAATATTAAAGACTAATCTTCACATACATAAACATATATATATATATATATATATATATGATGTTTAGTTTTCTTTGTTAAATAGTTTTTCTTTAATATGTTAGAGTTTGCTTATTTTGAGAACATATAATGTTCACACACAGCAGGAACCTGAATCAAGTTTGCGATCCAGTAGGCGTAAAGCAACAACGAAATCCTCTGACCCAGTGTGATCTTCCACCATAAAAGCATGAAATGTTTTACATCAAAAAAGGCTCAGCCATATTCCTGCATACAGTACATATTTCTACTCATGCTCACTGTGTCAAAAATAAATGTAAATGAATAAAAGTCAAGGCATCTGTATAAAAGAACACAAAAACAGCTGGGTTTGTGTGTGTGTGTATGTGTGTGTGTGTGTGTATGTGTGTGCTAGTGCTTAACAGACACAAGTGACATTTTTCTGTGTGCTCTCTAATCTTTTAAATTACAGGTACTGTATGATGTTACCGGTTCTGTGCAGAATGCTATACGCTTTGTGTTGGTTCCACAATGGGACATGTTTAAATGTGTAGGACAAAGACATTATGTACAATCATTATATGTGAAAAAGACAACATATTAAGGCTGTTTAGAACACATACATTTTACTGTGATATTCTTATGTAGTAGACACTGTGTCGTAGCATCCGAGCTGACGTAACTCAGCGTGACGTAGCATCCGAGCTGACGTAACTCAGCATGACGTAGCATCCGAGCTGACGTAACTCAGCGTGACGTAGCATCCGAGCTGACGTAACTCAGCGTGACGTAGCATCCGAGCTGACGTAACTCAGCTTGAGTGTTAACATATATGTTGTGCGATGTGTTTTAAATGTATTTGCATATTTATGTATTATATTTACCATTACAACAGGTTAATTGCTGTACATATCTATTTTAGGGGTTTAAACTTAATTCTGTTATAATAAATTTATATTTATTACCATTTTAATGCGTTTTATTGTTTGTCACCCAGTCTTGAAATTCATGAAATGATTAAATGTCACAGTCTGCTCTACATGCCAATGTACCTGTGATATTTTGTTATGCGATTGCTAGTGGTTCTATTATATACTAACTCCTCTCTTTAATCCTTCTCTATCCATATGTGTACCCAGTGCCCAACTGGGCACTATCTGAGCAAGATGCCTTGCTAGAGTCATTGGCACCCAGGGTACCCCCCCCCCTCCCAGAATGGGGCCTTTGCCCAAGGAACACCTTGAGCCTGAAGAGAGCTGCTCCACACCTGGAGCACAGAAGGACTTCATAGTGCTATTTACATCCAGAGTCTCAATTTTCACCTGCGTATTCTGTAATGTTAGCATGCCCAGGAGGGGTTGGGCAGCCAGTTAACCTTGGCCCCCCAGAGGTTTTTTTCTCCACACTGTGGAGTTTTCGATTCTTCTCTTACATTGTTGTCTGGCTTTATCTGTATCTTTAAACCTCAACCATCCACCTGATTGTAATTCTGTATTATCTGCAATTTCTTTCTGTGAAACATTTTGGGACAACTTGTTGTAAAAGGTGCTATATCAAAATAAATTGAAATTGAATATCTGAAAATATATACAATTTTCCCATTAGATGGGGAAACAGATGATTGATTTTATATAGGAAAATTCAGCTGGTGTTTTTCCATCTGATCACACTGAAAGCATTCAAACTCCAAAACCGATGAATGTCTGCAGGACATCAAAGTCAGACTCCCAGGAAGAGTGAAGGAAGGAAGAATGTCATTTCACTTCAAAGCACCATCTGAACTTCTTGCAAGCGGAGCTTCTCAGTCACATCCCACCTTCCTCAAGTCAAATGTGCCAAAATTCAAGAGGAGAGGAGTACATTCCAAACGGAGCAGAGAGCTTTTAGTGCAGCTGTGAAGTCATAACAAAGCCAGGTATGTGAAATAGGTCATTAATTTGGAGAAGTTAAAGGCGTTTCTTTGTAAGGCACAGATATTTAAATAACCCCATGTGTCTCAGAAGCATTTACAATGACATGGTTATGCTGCACAGTGTACAGACTGTTCTCTTTTAAACATACAGACAATTCCTTAATTTCTATTATTTTTATTTTATAGGCAGAGGAACTAAATACATATAGTCTGTTGGCTTTTATAATCAGTAAATCTTTGCAGCATTTACACATGGACCAAAGCTCTTATGGTCTTAAATTAAACATATAACCCCAGTGACTGATATCACTAGCCTGAATAGACTAGTCTGTGTACACTTATATATATATTTGTGTGTGTTCACTGGAAGAGTCGATTACATGCTGGTGTCTGGAGTGCATAGGCCACACACTGCACCAGCAAGGCGAGCTGTGGATGCATTAATAATGCACAGTTTCATTTCATACCACATCCAGACTCTCATGTTTCCAATAAGCTGTAGAGACTGCTGTAACAACTGCAGAAAACCAGCAGATAAAAAATTAATATATGAAGGATCACAACCTGTACATTAAAACAATGTATAGCACTGAAACTAAAAAAAAAGGTGCATTAATTTAATACAGGAGGTATGTCTGCTTTAAATAAATTAAACGACAAATTACTGCTTTACTTGAGTATTGTGAACACTGGCCACTCTCACTATTTTGTTTATCTATGAGCTGAAATGCAGCCCTTGGTACTTTGCCTGTGTTGCATGTTTTCCCATTTCCTGCCTTAGTGTAGGTGAGGTGGTGCTTATATCATTTTTGCGTTGTGTGTAACTCATGTGGCACCCATGCAGAGCTACTGCTTTATGAATGTGGAAGAACTGTCAGCACAACGGTCAATAAATGGATAGATACTGTTGAAAGTCTCAAAATATAGATAAAATTTGTGGTAATGTCTTCAGTCATGTTGCTGCATTACCTTGAAGGTAATCTATCTGATTTATGAGTTACTGCAGAATGTTGTGGTGATCAATGCAAAATAAACTTTAGTTTTTAGTCTTTAGTTTTCAACCTCATCAACAAGTAACTGGAACAAATATTGTAGCTTATAAATTATTTTTTTGTAGTGTCTTAGGTTCCAAAGTAATCAAGTAAAAACATTACTTAGAATTTTGCCAATTATCTGTAAGTGTATATCTCCAAAACTTAGGTGTTAAATATTTGATACACATCAACCTTACTAGCCATAAATAGACACACGGAGTGCTGGCCTGTCCTGTGTGGACAGGAGGACACTATCTAATGACTTACCTTCTTTGTGTTCATGACGTAAGAGGAGCACTGCTGATGATGACTGTGTGCTTTTAAATTTTATATGAGTACACGTAGCCCACATGCTGTGTCCTACAAGGTAATGAATTTCATACTGTGTGGAAAAATGTTGATTTATTGTTTATCCATTAAACTTTAATAAAAGAGCAGTTGTTGCAAAAGTCAGTTGTTTCATATTGGTCTAGATGTTTTCCATTAAAAACACAATGTTTATTTTTTACATAAATTTAATCTGTTTTCCTGAAATTAAAAGTGTAGTGCAATGAGTATTTAAATATCATCTGAAATCACTCTAAACAAACCAAGGAATAGTACTGTATGATCTTTTATGTTATTACCATATCACTGGAATTTAATGTTAAACATTGTTATGTGACAACATATGAAAACATTGCTCCATGTGTTTTCAATGCAACAGTCTTAGGTTATTATTTGAGAAATGGTCATTTCATTCTTAATATCTTCTTCCGCTTGGTAAGCATGAAAACCCAGTCCTTGCCCTTCACATTACAGAGGGTACACCTATACGACACGACTCCAGATTGCTTTGTTGCATTGGGCTCGGACTGGTTATGAGGGTTACTGATTGCTTGTCAGTGGATGCAGTCCTCTGGACTGTCTTTATGGGTTAGTACCAATAACTAGGGCCCATGTGGGTATATGGGATTTTAGACTGTATACCTTATGAGTCTTTTAAGTCAGTCCTGTTTGCCCAGGCAGGCCCTGCCAGGAGTGAAAGGCTTTAGAAGATCGCTCTGATCATCACTGAAGTAAACAAGCTACACCACCAAAACAAGGTGGAGATCCATGTAGGATAAAAATGGCAGAATATTTATTGCTCCTTTGAATCAAGAGGTAGCATTCGGGTTAAGAGTTAAAAATAATTCTCCCCACCGCCCTTTCAGGCACCTCACACTTAGCAGTGACAGATAACACAGCAAATTCAGGTTGTTATGGCGGGAAAATATCGCTTAACTAGTTTGATCATTTCTACCAAACTGACCTATTAAATATTTCCACTTGAAAAAGTGTATATTTTACATTAATCCATTGGACACTTTGTTTGTGTCCTCTTAAAAACAAAGGTTGCCACAATTTAAAAACTCATACAAACCCCCCCACTTGGAAAACATCCTATTCAAAAATACATTCAAGTAGAGCCAATTGTCAGATCTCAGTCCAAATGACCTAATCCTACCTTCCAAGTGCAGTTATCACCTGAACATTCTTTGACTACCACACATGAAACCATTTATCAATTAACCACCAAGTCACTGACAACAATGTTCTCACGATTACCACACCTGAAAATCAGTCATCGCTCCCAATGATGCTCAAAGCCAGGGCCTAAAATATATTTGCAATTGATATGATGCAGCAGCAATTCCCAGCCCCAACACTACAGGCTGTGACAAAACCAGTCAGACATCTCAAATCTTATTCCTACCTTGAATTTTTTGGTCCTGGTACCAAAGTGTCCTTTAATGATCACACCATGTGCCTGCTTATGATATAATGCTGCTTTCACCAGGTTTTCAGTAGAATAAGCACTCTGGAGTCATGCTTGGTGCTGCTTTACCCAACCATCAGTGGAACTGGGGCTCATCTCAGATCCTGTTCCCAAAAGGAGATCTACAGGCACCTCTGATGTTAATCCAAACATCAAACAACTAAAGCAAGACCCTGTAGATCAGGGGTGTCAAAGTACGGTCCTGGGGGGCCGCAGTGGGTGCAGGTTTTTGTTTCAGCCAAATTCTGTTGTTAATTGATCATTTAAAATAAACATTATTGACATTTTTGTATAATTACTGTGTCAGTCCAAAAGTGCAAGCAATCTTAATTTTTAGTAAGAATTTTAAAAGCATGATAAAGACTTATGATATTGCTTCATATAATTTTTAAACAGTTATGGTATATCTTTAATCTTTAAATTTACATTTCTTGTTAATGATCACTTAAGTCACTGCTCCTGATTAAGCATTCTTTGTCACTGGCACCTGTTTCTGCTGTTCAGTAATTATAACAATTTGAATACAATTTAAGATTACTCGTTTGAGTTGAAAGCCATGCTAAATTATACAGACATATTTTGCTCAGATTCTGCAGTTAGGGTGCCTTTATCATATGTGATTTATATTTTTATTACAGATCTTAAAGCACAACAGCCTCTCTTTTAATTTTCTTCTTTATAACAGTTTCCTTCTCTCATTTGATTAAGACAACTAAGTACAGACAGATGGAAATGATCAGGAAGGATGAAGAGAGGCAAGAATGTACTGGTAATTTATATTTAATTAATGGTCAAATTAAAATGAATGAATTGGTTAGAAGAAAAACGTGCACCCACTGCGGCCATCCAGGACCGTACCTTGACACCCCTGCTGTAGACCAATGAATTATAGGCCCACACCAGCTGTGGCATATAAACAGGCCAGCTCACCTCTCTTCATACTCTGTCACTACATTCAGACAAAAACTCTGAATGTTTGCAATGGTAATTAATTGCTCTCAGTATGTGTTCATTCTGTATGGACTTACACAGTGTTACAGACAGCGAATGCAACCTGCTTTCCCTGGGTTAGGCTCCACATTACTGTGAAGCTCACTGGGACAAAGTTAATTACAGGAATGACACAAGGTTATTGAAACAGTACCCTCTGACAAGAGGCTGTGGTCCCCGCTAACAGTCTTAATACTATGGACATTACATGTTTCAACACAACGTGTTACATTAACAGAACTTGTTGTACATTATGCAAGTCTGCACTACTGTTATTATTTTTTATAGTACTTTATTAATCCCAGAGGGAAATTACTTCTCTGCATTTAACCTATCCCCTGGGCACCTGGGGAGCTGGCACTGAGTGTCTTGCTGAAGGACACACCGGGCTGGGCTGGGATTTGAACCAGGAGACTTCCGCATCCCAGCCTGATGTGCTAATGCACACTGTAGTGATTTTTAAATTTCTTAATACATGTACTGTATATATTTAGCATAGGGAGATTGTTATACAACTTTTCTTAATTTTTATATCTTATCTACTTTATTGTTTTCTACTTTTTTTCCTTATATAATGTGTAATTTTGAAATAATTTTGCACCACATTACAAAAACAATTTCTTTGTATGTGAAAATGTACTTGGCAGTAAACCTGATTACTCTGTTCTGACAGATATGCCAGTAACAACATAAGCAAGCTGGCTGCCTTTTTCTTTTGAACTATTTTACAAGGTAAAACTAACAGTTAAACTGCTGGCATAAAATTTCTGTCCAGGTCAGACGTGGGCATCGTATGGTCTGTCCCTGACCGGCCCGTGCCAAGTCATTGGGAAGTTAGCAATTGAACAAAAATAGTGCACTTTATGCAACTTCACTGCTTTTAGTATGAAGGCGACAGTTTTATGTTTTACACACTTACACACGTTTGTGTCCATTCGCATGCCTGCAAGCGTAAGCAAGCTATTGGTGAATTACAGTTTGAATCGCCATTATAATGCGGTGATTAGACTACAAGCAGAATAGCAGCAGCACTTTGTATGAAGTTAATTCAATGCTGGTCTTTAAAATACTGCAAAATGCACATTTTCTTCAAAATAGTTCTTGGCATTGTTAATTAAATGATGATTTGACATTGGCTTTTATACCATGCTAGTTTCATATTTTCATCGCCCAATCGTTATATTTACTCTTACCTGTAGAGGTTTATCCAAACTATACAATTTAAAGCTTTTTTACAGAGTGATAAAATGAATATTAAGCAGAATTGAGTTCAGCCTATTGGCCGGAGCCTCCACAACAGGCCCAGGTTCTTATGTGGCCCCTTGGCAAAATTAATTGCCCACCCCTGGTCCAGGTGAATATATGCTGACTCAAAGCAATTTGAATTTCCACACTGGCATCTAGTGGTGATATAGTAGTGCTTTCAGTTCAGCCCTCAGTGCTGCCAAATGTGTTTTTCCATTAGTGTGTAATTTAGGTGTCATTTTAGGCTCAAACCTCTCCTTTGATTCTCATGTCAATGCAGTTTCACAGATATGCTTCCTGCAACTGAGAAATATTGCTAGGCTGCACCATTTTCTTACTGTAGAAGACACTGAGAAAATTGTGCACGCATTTGTTTATAGTAATTTCGATTACTCTCTTACTCATTGTGGATGTGTGTTACAGCACATCCGCAATGCAGCTGCTAGAATTATTACTGGAACCAGAAAGTACGATAAGTCCCATACTATCCTCACTCCACTGTTAAGTACAGAACTGATTTCAAAATTCTCTTAGATTAGATTAGATTAGATTGAACTTTATTGATCCCACAGTGGGGAAATTCTCTTGTTACAGCGGTTTATAGGGAAGTGGGATTAAGGTGCAAGAAAACAAGGTGCAAGAGATTGAGGTATCTTAAGTTACATAAAAATAA
>JABJVR010047916.1:0-11229 GCA_025773905.1 Chitala chitala
AAACTCCACGCACACAGACCCAAAGCGGGAATTGAACCACAGGCCTGGAGGTGCGCGGCGACAGTGCTAACCACCACGCCACTGTGCCGCCTGTCTGAAACCAATGAAGGATTTATTTATTTATTTTTATCTGCATTTATCTACATTTCAGTTTACTATTAATCATGTCATGTTAATGGAAATGTTGGTGTGACACCTTGCCACAACGTATTTTGCCTGATTTATGGTGTGACCGTATATTTTCAGATACGAGTCTTTAACTATTAAAAAATTTACTGGAAAACTATTGAATCAAGTCATAAGATAGTTAACATGAAGCTGGTGTTGGGATGCAGTCAGGAGACAACGATATGGAGTAATGGACGGTTTTATGTTGTCAATATGCGTGCCGCTAAATTTGAAATAATTTGAAATGGGAAATAGCTAGTGTGTGACTTTCTGTTAAGTACGAGTACTGTGCCCATTGTCTTTCTTATAATAAAGTGCAAGGCATCCATTAACTATTATAATTGCATTCCAGACTACATGATTATGAGAGAAATCTTACTCTGCTCTTGCCTATTGCTTTGGAACAAATTAATCACGTACACCATAGCAATGGCAGCATATGTTTCAGCTGAGTATGGGTAATACCCATGTGTCTGCGTCTAAGCATTTTGAGGTTCTGGACTGGGCCGTTTTTGGCCATATTTTGGCCTAGGCCAGATACCCAATGCCCACCCCACATCATCATTTCATTACTTACAAAGACACTCATAACTAACACAAATTAAACATGAAATCCCAATAACGTTACAAAATGTTTATATTTCTCCTTCTTTTGATGCCTCATCAGAATTGGCTATGTCTAAAAATAACCATGTTGTGGAGTATAACATTTTAAATGATATATACTATGCTATTAATGTATGCAAGCTGACCTAACTAGAGCTTGCCCCCATCCTCGCGCGCCCACACACACACACACCCCCCTCCTCCCCCCCGGATGGTAGTAGGTTCTTTTTTCATAAACATTATATCATTTTACTGGTTTTATTCTATTGACTGTGCATTAATATCCACATTTGGGTATTCATGTCTTACTAGACATATATTTTACTTCTCAGCTTTCAAACTCTCACACACCTTCAAAAACCTTGTACATAATACAGCTGTCTAAAGTAGCACGATCACAACGTGAGTAGCGTTAGAATACCACGTGATTTAAAAAAAAAAAAAGCACAGGTAATGCAAGCCGCATTTTCTAATTTTAGATGTTAGAATTGAAAGCATCTCATTGACCTTCTTTGCCTCGTTTTAGACGTTCGGCTGTGGGCGTGGCCAGGCCTTTAACGTTAAGCAAATAGGCACACAACGTTCCACAGTGTTTTTTGTATGTTTTGCAGGGAGATGCTAGTATCCTGTGCTCATGTCTGCCACTTAGAGCACAGGTCGCGCAAACCCTAAATGAAGTAAATGAAATTTTCTACTTTTTATTAATATTTTCAGCTTTTCCCCAAGGTGCCTGGATATCACGGAAGGAGACGCTATAAATAGTTCCAAGCACTTTCTGCTTCTCACTGAGGGATATAAATGAGATTTAGTTGCAAATGAATTCAATGGAATGTCCAGTGCATTAAAACTCAGTATATTTCTTTCTTGTTAGATTAAATCAATAGTGGTATTATTGGCAGTGTGGACCATTTTTTTCCTGAATATTAAATTGTATTTAAGCTTTAAGGTCAGTATAATATTGCCTCAAAATAATTATAGCGTGTCCTTATATTTAGTACTGAATTTGAAGAACTGTTTTAGATTTCAGAGTCAACCCCATTTTTAAATTAAATTTTTGATGTGGATTTTGTAACTGGTGACCAGCACAACCTTAGCAGAATATGCTTCTTATAAAAATTCTCTGGTAGTATGAATTTGTCATTAGCGACACTTTTTTTTTTCTTTTTAAATAAGATGAATGCAAAGGCAAAGGCACACATAGGCTTTGCAGGTTTTTTTTTTTTTTATACTTCAATGATACATTTTCATAATTTTCAGGTTGCCTGAGAATCCACGGTCCATGAAACATGACACACACTTGTTTGTATGCTTAGACACTTGCATGTTAAATACAGTCTTATAAACACAGAGCGACTACCTGATTTCCTTGCCTTTGAGGATAGAAACGTAATTACATTACCCAAGACAGGCCATTGTCATCTTGTCTGTGGGATTTTAAAGCTTGAGTGAGAAGTAAGAGTCTTGCTCTTACACATTTTTGTTATAAGTATGGTCTTCATATACTGATTGTGTTATCAAAAGTCAATCTAGACAGTTTTCAGCAGAAACTGTATAAGCAGTAGATACAGACAGTATATTTTAAAGCCAATTTGTATTCACATATGTGATATCTTTTTATTATGTGAGTGACTAAGTTTGAGCAGTTACGGTTTTATTACTTTTAAGCAGTAGAAACACACACGCCAAGCTCATACACACAGTTTTTATAGGGTTTGTTAAGATCGCAGGTGTGGTTCAGATAGTGACTTGTGTGAGAAAACATGCTATCACAGCAACTCGGTTGTACAGAAACTCATTCATCATGCACTTTACAATCGAGTGATAGGAGGCGAGGTCGTGGTATGCACACTGCACTCATCTATCTGCTTTTTGGTGTTTTTCATTTGTTATGATGATGATGATGATGATGGTAATTATGACATTCTGTAATGGTAAAAGTGTTTTAATACCAGTAATAGAAATAAACTGACCTAAGCAGTGTACCACAAAGTGGGGTTGCTGCCTTAGCAAAGTAAATGGAGTACATTGTCATGAGAGGTCCGGAGTACAAATTAACTTCCTTTCAAGCAATATGTTTTGTAAGATACCATGCACAGTACTGTAAATTCTGAAATAAGCCCAGAGAAACCTTACTAAGCCTGCGTTACCTTACTAAGCCAGGGTTACTTTACTGGGTTACCTTAATAAGCCTGGGTCACTTTACTAAGACAGGGTTACTTTACTGGGTTACCTTAATAAGCCTGGGTTACCTTACTGGGTTACCTTACTAAACCAGTTACCTGGGTTTGTAATATGACCTATAGTCTAATATTTTCAAGAACTTTAGGAGTAATTTCTTTAATTTTACACATGGTGCAATGGTATTTATTGTTTGCTATGACAAGTAATCTTCGGGATTATTAATAATTATAATCACCTTAAATTGGACACATGATACATCTGTAAACAGTTTTTTGTAAAGAAAACAATACAAAGCACAACAAAAGTTTGTATTGAGAGCAAATTTAGTCATTTTAATTATGTAATATGGTCTGTAAATTTTGCTTCATTTCAATAAGAAATAACAATTAATATTTTTGTAATTTATTTCCTGTTGCATGGACCATAGCCAGTAATTAGGTTTTCATTAAATTTCTGGAGAACAGTCACTGACTAATTAGTAACGTGGCTATTAGCAGTTGTACCAGCAGCAGTAGTAGAATATATATTTAAAAATTGACCATACTTTTATTTGTCATTATTATGTTTATGTAATAATTAAAATAATACACACCAGCATGTGCTAGGCATTCTCTTATGATCACAGATGAAGCATCTTTTTCTTCAGATTGCCTTAATTAAGGTGTTTAATTTCTACCATGCATGCCCTTCAAGATCAGCGCAGGTGGGGAGTTAATTGAAGGTAATGTTAATTGTGTTACGCTCAAGATGTCACCTTTCTCCCTTAAAAACACGCTGCAAGTGCGCAGCCATCTGCTGCTCTTACAGGGATCGGCTTCCTGCAAAGCAGTAAGTTAATTTCCAATTAGCCTTATGTTGGCTTTGCTGCGGTCCTTCCCATCCGTTTGCAGAAAAGAGCCAGTAGCAGCTGAAAAAATGTTCGAACGCTAAACGACATGTTTTAGATGAGGTGACGTTTTCCCTGCTTATTTTATCTCATGACAAAGCTACGTCTACAATTACATAACTGTTTGTTTGTTTATTTAGTCCGTCCTATAAGTGGGTTAACCTTATAACGTTCATCATTTCTCATAACTTGATCTTAATTTTGCCTCAGGGGAAATGAATCAATATTGCTCTATTTCAGATTTAAAAACGAAAACAGACTGGCAGCCGTAGCCTATGGGTCCATCATCTATTAATCGTTGGCACGTGCAAAAAAGCAGACGCAGATCTAACGCGAGTTTGTATTACTATTTTTTTTTTTCCCGCTCCTTTCTCTTAATTTCAGGCGCGGTGAGGGCGTGGCCTGTTGACTGCGTCGCCTGGTTTACTACATGTGCTCGGTGCACTAGCTCCCACTGTTGTAAAGCCTATCGTACTGAATAATGGAACTCCCCCAGTGTCACGGCACATATCTGACGCTCGCTCGCGCGCCTGCGTTCCATAGATCTTGCTGTAATTGCCGGAGTGACTTAGAAAAGATGTGTTGTGACATGGTCTTGCCTGGGTGCCGTTTGGATGCGGAGTGGCAGAAAGCCCATGATGCGTTTGTGAAATTGTAAACGGGTTTGTCAGGATGACTTCAGCGGATCCAGTGCTGCCCGTGTCTGCTGATGGATGTTAAAAAATGAGGAAGGGAAATAATGCAGTATGTTTATAGCGTAATGATGTGCTTTATATGATTGAATTTAGATTAAAATTGACTGCACCCACAACAATGAGAAAATGGGCAGTAATACCAAGCTACATGAAAGTGGTGTCTTGTAATCATGATTCCACATATGATGCAACTTGTCAGAAAGTGCTTTAAAAAAGAAAACTACAATAACATATAACAGAATATCAGATATTTCCACAATATTGATTATTAATATTGTAAAAGAGGGAGGGAGCGAGCGGGACTCGAACTCGGGTCGCCCACACTAAAGACTAGGGATTAGCCCACTGAGGCGAAGACTCCAGAAACCAATTGGTCACCTGTCTTTGACCCCCGGGGTGACCTCATCGTCCATGCAGCTGACCAGCCTCCACATGTGGCGGTTGCTGCACTGCCCCCACCGTAACCTGCCGCTCAACCTCATCCTCACTGTGGCCGAAGCATCTCATCCTATTCCTGACACCATTGTAGTGGCAGTTGCTAGTCATCACACAGGACACAGCAGTAAAATAACCAATTCTTTTATTAACTTGTCCTGACAAGGACACTTGGGCAGATTCAAATGGACACAATCACTCGAACACTTACACCAGCAAAATGGTGCAAAGGGTCTACATTGATATGCCCAGACACACCCAGGGTGGTCTTACAATTTTACAAAGGTTGCTGGGAATCTAGAATAGGATAAAGTGGGATTATACTTCTCGGACATAAAAACAGCCTGTCGATAAAGACACATGAAGAACGTTTAAAATTAATAATTGATTACCTCTATGTGATTCATAGTACTATTCAAATACGTGGGCACAAGTATTCTTCAGAAGTTTAAAATCTGTGAAATGTATTTAAATGTGTTCGCAGTTAATGTTATAGATACTGTAACGGACCAAGAGAGTGAGCAGGGCTCGAACTCTGGTCGGCCGCACCAAAGACAAGGGATTAGCCCACTGAGCCAAAGACTCAAGTCTTTAACTCCGGGAGCCTATGGGTCTCTTGTCTTCAACCCTGGGGGTCACAGTCCATGCAGCCAACCCACCGCCACCCGCTGCGGTCGCTACAATACTTTTTTCATCCCTAAGTGGAAATTCTTTTGTTATAGTAATAAAACAGTGGTTACAACTAAACACAACACAAACAGCAAAAAGCTATAAGAAATAAGAACTGAAATTATGAAAATATAAAGGAGCCTGAATATAATATAAAAATATTACGATATACTGTATATGACAGCGTACTGTACTACACTGTACATTAGTGCATGTTAACATTTCGTTTTCTTTTAACCCTCTCCAAGTGGGTTATACCAACAATACAGTTTGAGCATCGATTATAAGACTGAAAATAGGCTACTACTATGTACTAATTTTAAATGAAAGGTCATTGAAGATGCACTACCAACAGTGTTTAACATGGATTTAATTAGGTGTATATTAATCTTTTTTTATACTAAGATCATATAGTGCCTGCAGGCTAACCCAGCCAGCGCAAGGCATAAGGCAGACTTCACCCTAGAATTATAGCCAAGCCAACATAGCGTACACACACACACAAACAAACACACACTCCAACCGCATAACCTTAGTAGGGTTATAGGTGGCTAAGAACACAAGTCAGCATATAGCCTGGACAGCATGCAATTTTATGGTAGTAGCCAAGGATACGATTTGAACCCACAACCTCCTGTCTATGAGGCAGAGGCCTTATGACTTGTCCAGCACACCTACACAGTTTAGCTAGTTTGCACATTTCTTGGGTGTAGGAGAGAACTGGTGCTCTCAGAGGAAACGCATGCATGTACAGGCAGAAAATACAAACTTGGAGCACAAAATGACAAGGGCTGGATTCAAACCTACAACCATGTGGAGCATCATTTTTACCCAAGGTATTCAGCTCTAAATTGACAGCCACTGTTGCTGTGTATGTGTGTGTGAGAACAGGAAACCTGTTTTGCTTGCAATTGGTTCAGGTCCTCATGAGAGCCTTAACTGGCTAGGTGGTTTACAGAATGAATGAATTGCATTGTTATGCTCTAATACAGATATTAAATGAGTTTTTGTTCTATGTCAGCCCCCTGAAAGTTAACATAACGTGGGTGTGACATGCATTTGTGTTGCTGTGGTGTGTGCTCCAACATGTTTCATGTACACATCACGGGCCACTCCTACATGCACAGTGGTCTGCAGTTTTTCCTTTGGGCCGGCATCACTTCTGTTTCCGCCAGACTGCGCTAACAGCACTGCCAAAGTTATTCACATCTGCCTGAAATAGCACTAGGTGTTCCAAGAAAAGATTGATAGCAACAAAACCAGGTGTTATGAACAGAAAATAAGTAAATGAATTTTTTTAGATAAGAATATTACAAGGGGAAATTCAGAACATCCTCAGAATAATCAACTTGGTATTGGCATCTGTTCCCGATTGTCTCTCTAGTGATACACACACTGTTGTGTTCTGACAGAAAGGTGGAGGGGTGTGTGTGTGTGTGTGTGTGAGTGCACGTGCCCGTATGTCCATCTGTGTGTGTGCGTGTGCACACACTTTTGCCAATTCATCTTGGTACTCTGAAGAAGATGAGACTCTTTGGACTGTGTGTGTGTGTTTGTGTTTGCCAGTTTTCCTTTGTGTAGATGAGACTCCGTAGACTCTGTTTGTGTGTATGCGTGTGCGTGCGTGCGTGTGTGTGTGTGCGCGCGCGCGATGCTGGACTCACATGCTGTTGTCACTGCTCATTCTGGACTTGCTGCCTGGGGCCTGGAATGATCCCTATTACTGCAGCTGCCTTTGGGAGTGCAGAGATTCCCCAAAACCAGGCCCAGTATAAAACTGGCAAAATATTTTTGTTGCATTTCTGAAAAGGGGGGAAAAAAATCTTTCATTCCCTACTGTGTTAGAAGTTTAAATGTGGTCTACTGAAGTGCAGTCATCTAAAGAGGATTAGCATTTGATTAATTTATTTGGTTGTGGGAGATGGCTTTTAACTTCTCCTGACACTAGACTTTTGCTTGCTGCTTCGTTGTCGGGAACATCCTCATAAACATCATCTTGCCTACAGGTCAAACTCATATAACTTCTGAACCACACGACTGATTGCCTCTCTGCACGATTTCCTAGCAGCACGATCACGAACTCACAGGTTGGTTCATATTCGTGTGACTCCAGCACACGCTTAAACTACTGTCAACATGTTAACTTACCAAAAATGAAGTTACCTTTATGTTAACTAGTTTGGTGTAGGATCTCATGGTGTGGTATTGTTGGGAGAGGATCTACTGTACTGTTAATTACAGGCAGATAATTCAGATTGTCAGAATTATTTTTGTTAAGCGAGGTAATAACCAGTGATAAGCTACTTAAGCTTTTGGCGGTTTGTAAAATGCAGAAATGTCAGTAGGGTTGCAGTGGTGTAAATATCTTTAGGTTTGGCTTGTATCATGGTTTAAGAGACACGGATTCAATTCTGTGCAGTTTTTATTCAAAGTATTTGAAAAAACTCAATTTGAAATGTATTTTCTTTAAAGAAAGATGGGGCACTCTGTAGCTCTACCTTATCACCACTACCACTCACCATGTTTGGTTTTTCCTTATTAAACTGGGAGCAACATGCAAAGTATTAACTAGCTGTTGATTGGCCACAGCTCTCATGTTGGGGACATCCACACAGAAAATGTATTTATGTCTGTTTTTGCCTTTAACTTGGCTGGTCGGAAATCATAACTAAACCGTCATAACCGTGGGTCGGCTATGTGCACTGAACTGTGGAAGCCAAGCCAAACGCTTCAGTTTTTTTCAGGGATCCATTGCATCCCCACTAGTCAGACTATAACCGAAACGAACAGATTTATTACCTTTATTTTTACGTGCACAACTATTTATCTTAATTTTTATCAACATTTTAAAAGTATTCCTATAATAAGTACATGATCTTAAAAGTACATAAATAAAACATTGGTTAAAATAGAGTGACTGCAGAATGGCCTTTAAACTGGAACTTAATGCTCACTATAGTTTAAATAAAGGCAAGTACTTTAAGGATTCAACTAACTGGTGTGCCTCCAAAGTGCAATGTTTGCTGGGAGGTAGTTTACCAGACATCAAGTCAATATTTGTTTTAACACTTAAATAAGGTATTGATTAGGTGTCAGAAGGAGATACCCAAATAGCTGAATACTATTTCGGCACCAGCTTTGAACACAATTTCTCCCAGGAAACAGATTAAGAGAGGAAAAGGTGTCATTATCAAGTGTAATCTGTGAACATGATCTTATTGATTACTGTCAAGTGAATTATCTGTTGAACTCTAGATTTCGGTAACTGAACTAGGATATAATTTGTCAGCTCTCTGGCTGTAGCAATGGAGCCAAAATGATATTCTAGTAAATCTCTGGACCAATTCTGGATCAAAATGTTGGTCTGGTGATCTGGTGGTATTATAACACACTACCAAATGAATGTCATAATTATATAATCATTTCAATATATTATCCACATAAAATATCCATGCATTATATTAAAAAAAGTGTTTTGCACTTATTCTGAAAATACTTATATCCTTATCCTCAGGAGGGTTTTTATGATGTTTAAAGTAACTGTTTAGCTCAGTTACACTGGGCACCATTAAAATATATCATCCAAAGTGTTATGCCATGGATTTAATTTTAGACTTGTGTTGTCATTGCTTTCCTCCACTCTGGTTTTCATTCAACCTTTTCTGCGAGAGGTTTTTCATTAATGTCACAGCATCAGTGTAACATGTCATTTTTTAAGATTTTATTGTGTAAGAAACAGTGCAGAAATCAACATGCTGCTGTCACTGTATACCAGAAAATGACGAAAAAAACTGAATGTTTCACACAGTTCTTCCTCTTGACAGACAGTCCAATGCAACAGAAGTTTGTTTTCCAAGGTCAGCTGGATGGTTTTTAACCTTTGGCTTTTTAACGTCTCTCTTGAAAAGAAGATTCTGTTCAATGTTTGATTAACGTATACACTGGACCAGATTTGAGAATTGACTGTTGGCATTTAGCCAATGTGATCTACGTAAGGAACAAAATCATCACAGATGGTCTCCAGCTCCACAGTTTAGTTTCCGTGTTCTCGCATTTCAAGCGGCGTGTCAGACGTTGGGTACAGTGATATGGTACTTTTTGTTATTTGTGTTTTGGTATTTGTTGTCCAACTTTCATAGCCTTTCTGGAGGACTACGTCGCCTACAATTTGAGTAGTGAATAATGGAAGTCAGCATATAGAGTATATTTTAGTTTGTATTCCTTAAATCTTCCATTATCAATACACAGTAACAACAGCTGTTAGACAAGATAATAAGGAAATGTAGTCTGACTCATATTTTGCAATATGGGCTCAAATGAACGTTTCTGAGCAGAAGTTGACAGAATAACAAAATAAATGTCGAACTTGACTGTTGCTTTTCACCTTGAAGAATCATCTTAACTTTGGCAGAGTCTTTAGCTCAGATGAGTGGATCCTGTCTGCTGCTTCTGTCTGATGTTGCTGTTTTTTAACACTTGAGAAGAGGAGCTGATGGGCCTGGAATTGTCCTGTCTGTCTCCTCCTCCTGCTCCTCCTCCTGCTCCTCCTGCTCCGTGACTGGCTGGTGTTCTGACAACAGCTCCTCTTCCCAAACAGCCTGTGATACACACTCACCCCCAAACACTCAGCAATTACTGCAACAGAAGGGGCTGTGCACGTGTGTAAACTGCATTTTTTGTGTTTTTTTTTCTTGTTTTTTTTACACAATGCCACATTAAAATTGTTTTGACATTATATGCTTTGAAATCTGGAGAAAAAGATAGGACAAAGTAAAAGCGCAAAAATTTCACTTCTTTAGATTATTGGTCCAGGGTCCATTACTTTTGGAAAGCCACTATAAATCAAGAACATTTGAAATATTAGGTAAGCATGCATTTAATATTAACACACACAGATGTGAACATATCTACAATCAAAGGAGACTTAACACAAAAATGTAAACATCTGCAAGGGCTTTCACTGTAGGTTCTTACTGAATGTAAATTATCTGCCTTAAATTAATTATGCACAGAACATAACGTGCAGGTAGGATCAAACCTGGTGCTCCAGCTAGACCTACACTAAGATACTGCTGCTGCTCTGAACTACCCAAAGGTTTTGCTTTAAGCAACACAATCTGTCATAAGGAGAGAATATTGTCATTTTACTGTGGTCACTGGGGCTCAGTTTACAGATCTAAAAAAATAGATACCCCAGAGATCTGGAAGCCATTGCAAAATCTTGTGAAGTGGATACAGGGGCTGCGCTCCTACCTGCCCCACTCCCACCACACATAAAAAACCAGCCCGGGGTAAAATTTCACCCATTTTCCATCAGCGCCTTATAAGGGGCAACATAGCTTGGGCCAGAAGCAGCATTCTCCTCCGAAACACTCAGCGGAACAACTTGAGAACTTAATCTGCTTGTGTTTATGCCAAAAGAGATCAATTGTGTTCGGCGTTCACCAGCACTATCTGTTACTTCTTGCGTGCTTGTTGTTATGTTAGCAGTCAAGTGAACAGCAACCAACGCCCCAGGAGCGTTCGACAGCTGGGGGGGGGGGGGGGGGGAATGCCCAAATTTAATTTTTTGTTGCAAAAAAATAAAAT
>JABJVR010047916.1:11239-26099 GCA_025773905.1 Chitala chitala
AACCCCCCCCCCTGGCTGGGCGGCCGGGGGGGGGGGGGGGGGGTGAATGCCCTACTTTCATTTTATGTAGCAAAACAATAAAGTATCAGCTCTTAATCAGCATATTTGCATAAATGTGCTCATAAAAGCATTTTTGTGTTCTCTTATAAAGGAGGAAGACAGAAAGGCACCAAAAGCCCATAGTGAGGGAGGCTAAGAAATAAGGTCACGCATCTTTTATATAACCGTGCTGTGGGATGAGCTGAGAATATCCAAGGTGGTTGTCAAAAATAGTGTATTGATTACAGCTAATGCCTGTGCACGCACGCACACACACACATACATTCTGAAGGTTCTTAAGAGCCATGATGCGACATTTTGTATGTTCGGTACTGCTGGCGTAAGGCTTAACCGATCTCGCTTCCCTTCTGTTCTGTTCCGCACGTTTTATACGAGACGTGATGAGTCTGCCCTGGAGCTTCGTGGGTAAGACAGCCACATTGGGTTACTCGGAGGAGAGAATGAACGAGTCGGTTTAACTGCGTGCTAGCAGAGCTCTGAGATACAAATGAGAACTAAAAAAAACCATCCTACACAGCAGGGTGAGCTCTCTGACTGTGGGAAGCTATTGTTGATGACTAGACCTGTACGTATATTTAACAAATGTATTTTAAGAACGGGAACTTGGCCTTTAAGAATACAATAAATTTTAACATCATCTTACAGAATGTTAACAGTTCTCCCTAAACTGTAATGGAGATTAAAAAGACACACACGATTTATACATGCGTATATAATATTCAGTTTCAGCTTGAGTCTGATGTGTATCCACTTTCAAGTGAGCTGCTCTGAAATTATAACGAGACCAGTAAAATAAGCAGCCCGCACCTGATGAAGTTTTCTCTATATTTCACAGAGAAAATGAAGAGGGAATGATCACGGCAGGACTCATTTTCAACTCTACGGTGGAGTATGTGACACTTTAAACAACCTCAGGTTCACAAGGAAGCCGAACACTTTCATCTTTTCATCTTATACGTACAGACGTAGACTTTGAGCTATCTTGAAGATGTTGCTTGAATTGTGTATTTATTTGCTTTTCATTTATTTTTTGCACAATGCTGCCAGTGCGGTGCATTATGGTCTTGAAATTGTTATAGGTCATGTGTTTGACCTTCAATCAGCAATAGTCCTAGGCAAGCTAGTAGATGTTCTTGAGTATAATACTGTGTATTGTTCATTTCATAAAAACGGCAAGTTTTCAGACCGTTGTCTCAGCTCGACGACAGAAGACAGACTGCATCTCATACTTACAGGCTGAAAGTGGGTGGTTGGCAAGGTTGGCAAGGCGCAAGTTTTAAGTTTCATTTTTGTGGTCAAAACATGAAACACAGCTTTGCTACCAGACAGCATAAAGTGATGTTAGAGGCCAGGGGTTAAGAAAGCCAAAGACTCCGATACCTCCCTCAGGCCTGTTAGTGTGTCTCACTGTAATTACCTGTACACTCTCACAGAGCAGCTTCACCTGCAGTGTGTACAACATAATTTAGCTTCACAATTGGTGTACCAGAGGACCACAATCCTCTTGTACAGATGCTGATGCATTGTGTTTCTGTGTGTGTGCGTGCGTGTGTGCGTGCGAGTGTGTGTGTTTGCATGTGATTATGACAACATAATTTTGCTAACAATTTCAATTAAAGCTCAGATATCTTGTAAACTTGTAAATTCAGTGTATGTTAATGAGTTCCACATAGTCAAATTATACTGCAGCAAATATACAGCTCTCCCTTCGCAAGCACAAACCATATTTATATTTACAAATACAGAATAAGCAATTTAGATGAGGCTGAGCATAAAATAAAGGCAAAATTTAAAAATAAAAGCAAAACTTGTTTGCTGACTGAGGGAGAAGGTCAGAATGTGAGATAACCTTTCGTTACATGAATGCAACGAGTTACCTATATAGGTGAATGTAATTATGTGTGTCTGCGAGTGTGTGCACATGTGTGTGCGTGTACATATGCACGTGTGCGCATGTGTGCATGACTGTGTGTGCATATGCACGTGTGCGTGACTGTGTGTGTATATGTATGTGTGCGTGACTGTGTGTGCATGCATGCGCGTGTGTTATGTAATGCCCTGCCTATTGTTTCACTGTGCAGGAGGAAGCACACAAATGTTCGCAGTGCATCAGCACCTCCTCCACACAGACGCGCCACATAGACACTTCTGCTAATTCGGGGATAGGTATCCCTTATCCCCAGTGCGGGAGGAGCTATTTATGCATTCCAGCTCAGGAGCTGCTCGCAGAGTGATCTGAAGAAATGAGCAGAGACGGATGACACAACAAAGCCCCAACATGTTAAAAAGCCTGCACCACTGAAGGAAGATCTCAGAAGAAAAAGGGAAGAGAAAGTGTGCTCACCAGAGTGCCATCTGGGACGGCGGATCTGCTTTCACATCTCTTCTTACACACTGGCGCTGTGAAAGAATCACTTGTGGTGGGAACAGTCATGCCAGCCTGTCTTCATCCGTACAGCTTCGTGAGGGATAATTTTCACCTGGCCAGACGGAATGTTCCAGTGTCAAACCTTGTAACCAGTCGGTTGTTTACACGTCAGATTTATTGAAAGGTAGTCTTAATGTGGATTAAACGCAAGAAAACATATGTCTCATTGTTATTGTTAAGGAAAAGATACCCTTGAAATTGTGTATTTATAACACATACACAGAATTATACTGTAAAAAATGTGCACATCAAAATCAAGAGATTTGGTTTGTAAGCCTCTAAAGTGAATGTCTTGATCTTAAACAAAGCCAAATTCAAAAGACCTCCAATGCTTTCAAATTAAACCCTAAAGTAATTCTTTACTCTTATCTAGTCTGAAGAACAGGGAATTACCTCAGGATATAAAATATAATAGAAATTAATTAAATATGTAAAAATGTCTTCAAATATAGTACAATTAATTAGATAGCAACTCCCCTCATTAAAATGGTATACTGCTGTCTTTGCATATAATTTCAGGAATCAATGTACCGTATCAAAGGAAAATTCTTTTTAAAATTTTTCTGACAGATGTTTTAGACATATACCACTGTCTATCCGGCTCATTCTGATTTACCAAACTATAATAATATGTATTCACCTAGTGTTTTTTTAAGTGATCAATAATTTAACAATTACATTAGATGTTAAGTTACATTTATTTAGGGGAATGGGCATTTTGGCTACATGTTGACAAAGATGGGCACAGGAAGTATTGCGGTTTTAAACAGCAAACTAACTTTTCTTAATTTTGTATCACGTGTACCAGACGTGTTGTGACATCCTAAAAGTGTATGTCAGCCACTTTAAGAGGTAACTTGTTTTGTTTGCTATGATTAAAAACACACAACATAAGCGTCAGTACCAATCATTGTATGTATTAAACTCAATTAACAAATTTCAGTTCAATAATTTTTGTCTACTGGGAGTAAATTTGAATCTATGGAGTAATTAACAAGAAATACAGGAGACACGTCTTACAAAATGCTGCAACGTATTGAATGAGGCCAGTAATTTAGGGATCTTATGTAGTTATGGGCTTGCCTTGCATTGGGGATTCAGCAATCCATAAACACTGTCAGTTTGCCGAGTTCCCGCGGCACTTGATTTGCTGTGTGATTTACAGCTCTTTCGCTCATTGCCAATCTCAACATTACAGGAGAATCGATACGCCGGCTGACTAATGAGCCTGCTGACACGTGGCGTGACAGAAACCAGGCTGAAGCATCTGCTTCCTCTGTTTAACTATCCCTTTACAGGAGGTGGGAACGTTCCTGTGTCGGCGCCCGTCAGGGACGGGCACGAGTTTCAATTAGCGGAGCTCTCGGACACATCCTGCTGCGTCAACGCCTTTTGTGCAGCGGCTCTAAGCTGCTTTCGTTCGCAAATCCTGCTTTTTCAGGTGACTCCACCCGAGTTTTCTTTAAGGCATTGCCGCGCTCCGCGGATTGGCTACCGACGGCAGAGAGGATCGCGCAGGGCCGAGCGACCGGGCGGATGCGAGTTTGCGACAATGTCCGCTTGAGAGCATTTTCACAGGGAAGCTATTTTGCGGAACGCAGGGGTCAACGGTGGATGCTGCTAACACGTATAGTCAGCAGGCACTCAGGCAAACAGCAGTAGTGTGCAGACTGCTCAGTCTGAGGAGGAGGGCGGGCCTTATTGAGAACTCTCACAGAGAGCTTCCTAACAAGCTGTTAACCACGCTCTCGGAGCAGTTTCAGGGCCACCGCAGTGTCTAAGACCTTCTCTCATTAGGCTTTCTCCTGGAAGGCTTCAAGGGGAGACGTGGAGCAAAAGGCAGTTGCCGTCCTCATGCCTTAACACAGTTCAGAGGAACAGTTTCCAGCAGCATGCATACACATGGAGGGATGTGCATATGGAACGACACTCCCCCACCATTACAAGACTCCAATGAACGAAAGGCCATAAATAATTTCTGCAACCTTAAACAGAGGGAAGAAACCTGTGATTTTTATGAAAAAGCGACACGCAGTTCAGTTGCATACGTTGCTACAGTGGCGCTGTTGATAATGAAGTACTGATCACAGGGGGCTTGCACATGGTATTAAGGTGTAGGGTTAGGCTGCATTTGTGTTTAAGCCAAGTGTCTCCCTGGAGTACAAAAAAAGGACAGAGACACACTTAAAAATTTGAACCTTTTCAAACGGCACATTGCCTTTATCGATTAGTTACGCTTCCTCATGGCCGTGCCAGGACTTTAGATACATCTTTGTTGCAAAAATAAGTCTATACCTGAAACGTCAGTAGTGTAAAATTTTTAAAATATCATACTGTTGCTTTACCCACCCACTTTATTGCCTGTGACCCAAAAAATGGTAATTTCATACATTAATACAGGAAATTAGATTTTTTGACAGTGACTGTAATTTTAGTTTGTCCTTTTTAAGGTTATTTCCAGGTGACGGTCAACAGGTTTGACAAAGTTTTAATAATGTTTCATAGTGGAAATGCGGTCAACACACACCTCGCAAGAATTACGAAACTGAAAATTGGCATCTCTCTTCTAGCACACGTTACCACGATAAGGGAGTAAAACGCATTGTGGTGACTCGGTGTGGAGCTATACAACACAATGCAGTGTTTGATAACACTGATCACATATATTCTTTGATTCAGAAATGTTTGTTGGGCATAAGCACAGCAGCCGTGGGGATACATTTGCTAGCCCGCTATATGTTACTTTCAATGAATTTTCAAAATTCTTCCACAGCAGAAGTCCACAGTGCACATTCCACAATGGTGTCTGACACTCAACACCGTTAATGCTTTTGGAGTTGAAAATAATGAGCCCTGAACACTGACTTGCAAAATGCATGTGAACACTGCCAGCTGTTTTTCATTTCGTACTAATTTCAGTACGTTACTGCGTATGCCTGCATCTGAACAGTGTGTGGGTAGGTACCATAGCCAACTGGAGCTTCACTGTACATGTTACATACTGTTATTGAGTTTCCCAGTGTAAATTATTATCGCATCTGGTTACAATCCATCTTGCTTCTAAACGTATTTTTCAAAATTTATAGAAATTCTTGAATGGCAAACTGTGCAAAAAAAAGAAAAAGTTGAGGAGCACAATTATGTGAGTGGTACCACATCACTTATTTTCCTCTTTACCTCGGTAGATGTGAGCCACTTATGTGACTGAAGACTCTGATTTTAATTATAGCACAGTCAGGGATTCTCTCAAGATGAGATCTGAAACAGATTCAAAGGCTGTCCGTTTGCAGCTGGGAGTGAACATTTCCAAGATGGGAAAAAAGTGTGTGTGTGTGTGTGTAAACACACAAGCTGTTCGATCCAGACAACCATACAAGAAACAGGAAAGGAAGTCATCCAGTTCTGGCATCATACAGAGGTGTTCATCTTGACCTTTCCTCTCCTTCAAGGGCAGCCCTGAAGCAATAGCTGGTGACCTGTCAGAGGTGGGGTGAGGGTGGGCTTTTATGTTATGCATCATTGACCTGATTCAAGGCAGAAATGTTACACCAAGTGTTTGTCAGCTGACTACGTTCTTTTCAAGATTAGTGTATGACGGGAGCGCATCTTCAGAAGAGGGTTAATGAAACCTACTCTGGATGCGTGAGTGTGCATGTCTGTGACTGTGTGGGTGTGTCTGTGTGTTTTATCTTGAACCATGGTGAGTCTCTAAAAATCTGACAGTTTTACATCTGTGAGAATTAGCCTGAAAATCTGCCACATTCCTGTTGGCATAAGGTCTCTGTTCTCATATCCACAAAATACATTTTTAAAGAAAACCCTCTCTCATTGTTTTCAGTGGGGAGATGGTGATGTGTACTCTTCTAAACTACTGTCATATGACTGTTTTTTTTTTTTGTCTTTTCTCTCGGGTTTTCTGAGTTGGTAAAGTTCACTGCTTTCCTGTCTCCATGGAGAGCTGTTCACTCTGTGGCTTCCAAAGTAGATATGTAGTAACGAAACAAGGTAGGTACATTTTGTGAATGGGAAAGTATTGTTTAGCAACTCACCTGTAGTTAGCTAACTTGTTTGCGTGTAATATTTTTGTCTTATGTAGGCGAATTTTGTATCATAGCAACGCAGACATTCTCCTCACTCTGCACAGCAGGGTGCTTCCGTAGCTTATGGGTTTACAAATACTCAGCGTTGTCTTGCTTTTTTTTTCATTTCAAATGTTAAGTGGACGCAGCTTGTAAGGATTCGGTCTCGTGAGTGTTACGAAACGCGAGCGTCCTTGCTAACCACTGTAGGAGCCGGTGCATTCATTCACAGTGATGGAACAAGAACCGGCCCTCCGCTCAGATTAGCTGGCTCACCAGGTGACATGGAAACATATTGTTTCACGCTTCCCTTCTGACGGCAGGAACTGTTGCACTGCAGTATCTTATCACAAAGCTTTACTTGTCATTTTGATCGCTTTAAGAGTGCTTGGTTGGTTTGCTCCATGCTGAAAACATGGCAGATTCAGTTTAGACTCACAGTGTTTGGCTGTGTCTTTTACTTGCAATATGGTTTTCTGCTCCCTGTAATCAACTCGTCTGAGATCAATTGCAGCATTTGGCTCTTTGTTTCCTAAATTTGGAGACTGAAATAATACAGTAATTGTTTCATTAATCTCAATAATGGGTTATTAATCAGCAATATTGCATTTATATTTGTTGGGAAGGACAAAGTGCACTTTCTGGTTCAGAAGGGTGTTGTTGAGGTATTGAATGTATGAAGGTGCTAATCTTATGCCCTAATCTTAATGCCCTAATCTTCATCTTCACTTCATCTTCACATGGACATGACCAGGAGCAACTGACCTAGACCATCTGCCAAATTTACATGGGTCACCAGCACTGAGGAAGGTCAAAAGAAGCTGATGTATGATTTGAGAAGGTTTGAGATCTGGAAGAGCTTTAAAATCTGAACGGGGGGTCGAAGATCTGCAGGAGGTGTGGAGGAGCTAAAATATTGCTCTTGACTTCCACAAAATGCTGGATTAGTGCAAAATGTTGAAGAACATTTAACAGGAACAAGTATCTCCTATGAAAATGCTTTCAATTGGGGTTCAATTAGCATACCTAGGTCTTTCAGTGTGAATGTGGTGCTGTACAACTTGAACCCACAAATATCCATAAATTTCTTACCAGGCTGTAGAGATTGATCTTCATGGCCTTTACAGATTGGAAGTCTTTTTCCAGGGGCCAGTGCTTTGTAGGTCTGACTTAAAACTACAGTCATGTGCACTGGTGCCTTTAAAGATTGCAGTTATGCTGTGCAGTACATGAAATCCTAGTTTCCCCTCTGCTTTGAGAAAATGAAAAATGCTCTGAAGAAATGAAAGAAAAATATTTTATTGTACTGAATGAGGGCCCAGCCAGAGAACTGGCTTTGGGCATTTTTGGAAAATACAAAAAAAGGTATTGGAGATACAGAACAGAAAGCTGTGAATATTCTCCTAAGGACAGCAGTGTAAGATTCACACAAACCTTCCTGCCCGTTCAGCTATTTCAGCAAGAGAGGAAACGCCTCTGAAGCTTCCTGACTTGTTAATGAGATGAAGATGGGAAGGGGGGGGATGTGGCTGAGTGCAGGAAGACATGACAGGTCGTCATAGCGATGCCTCTTCTTTGTTGCAGTGACGAGGTAAAGAAAGGTAGCAAATTCTGTCCTTTTCATTCCACATAGTGTAGCCTATCTGAGTACAGTAGTATAATGTTAATCTCATGGTAATTACCCTTTTTACCAGTTTATGATTAGCTTAATTGAAAACCGAACATGTAAGTGTGTGTTGTGTGGGTTGAACTGTTCCCGAAACAGATATGTGAAGAAATTATTCTCTTTTTCCTTATTCTCAGGATTCTTGTGGGTCTGTTAGTGTCATGCTGATTGTTTTATTGTGATAATATATTTGAAAAAATTACATTTACAAACACAAGTTTATTTTGCTTTTTTTCCCCTGCTGACAAGAAATTGACAAAATTCAAATGCAGGAGTGTTTTTGTTTACACTTCAATTTACACAAAAATTTAATTAAGTCTTGCAGATGACTTATTAATTTTAAGTATCCATCCATCCATACATCGATCTGTTATCAAATAATTCATATTTCGCATGGTCACTTATCCAAGGCAGCCTAAGGCACAAGGCAGGGAACATCCTGGACACCAAACCATCACAGGACATGATATTAAATATGAAAAAAATAATACAAATGGTACATAAATTCACCAGCCACTTAAGAGGATTGTGCAGAAATGAAATAGTCAGTCTCTGTCTGACATAAGACTATAATATTTCCTGCAAATGACTGAGCAAGTTCTTGGTTCCAGTTGCATGGCTTATAGAGTTTCCCTTGCATACATCAGAAGTTCTCTGACCATAGATCAAGAGAATTTCTCATTATCATTTCCCAAATGAATGGGCTTAGGAGGATCACTTCATTCTTTGAGGGCTCAAAGAACATTTTACACAGGAATGTCGGAAAAGTGTAAATTAAAACTTAGCCCGTGTATTTTTATTACACCATGCTAATTCGAAACAAGAATAGCCACAGAACATACAGTAGCTCTAGGTATTCTAGATAAAGAGGCTTTTTAATGGTTTTCAATTTAGTTATTTTTTTTCCTCAAAAGAAGAGTAAAGGCTCCCAAGAAAACCAAACCATTTTAAATGAAGGTGTCTGATTATATTTTTGAATATATAGTAATTGGTTTGAGATTGCCAGTCCAGTAGGATAATGACCCCAGTCAGGACTCACTTTAGCAACTCACTGACCGACAGTACTCCAACTTTTCAGAGAAACTGAATAATTGTTTTGTTCCATAGCTATTGTCATAGCAACAACATATTAAATTGTGCAAGCAGTAAAATGGTCTTCTGAAGGATATTATGTATTACTGGTACTTTTAAATGTTTTAAAATCTTAACACAATAACTTATCTGTGAGGCATAATAAGATGTTGTTACATTATTAATCTAGGAGAGTGTTTTCCTGCTCTGAAATTCAGAATCTTCTCTTCTTTGCATTAGAATAATATACTCCATTTACACTCATATGGTACACAGACATAATATTGCAATTGAATAACCCTCTGAAAATGGAAGAAAACCTGTACTATTAAAATTACATTACTTTTTTATTAACTTATCCCTTGAATATACCTGATGAGAATAATTAAAGTAGATTGATTGTTCACGAAGAAACTGGGAATTACTTAATCGTGAATTATGGGTGAGATTAAAAATATGGAGTCTTCCTTGTGACATCTAATATATAATCTTAATGTTTCTATTTGTAACTGTTTTGAATCGTTCAGTCTTACATTGTATAATTCTTTTCAAGGCCATAAGCCAGTCAGTGAAGAAGCATCACTTTCTTAATTTTATAACTACCACCTTAAAATGAGGGAAAATCACCTCGAGTCACGTCTTTAAAACCGAAGTCTGCACATTGTTTGCTCAGCCAGCAGACCGAACTGCCAGCCAGCACTGAAAACTTTTGTTGCTGCCGTTGTCTTCCGGTTCGGTTTACGTTTATTTAGTGACCACAGTCCTTTGTTGGTTAAATAAACTGTGTATTTAAAAACATTAAAAAAACTTTCTGACTCCCCATAATTGGTGCAGGAGAATTCATTGTATAAATTACGTCTACAACATTATGTATAAAAAACAAGAACGTGCGAATAATGACACATGACAAAAAGAGAAGCAACTAACTAAAATTATAAGGATTCCTGCAGACATTTATTTTCTATTAGGCAATTAAACACCGTACCTGCTAAATGTTGTTTCTCACCTTTAGAATAGAGGTTTTACATTTGTGTCCATTCTAATGATGGAGCTTCGTGATCGATGCTCTTGCCTGTAGAGCTCCATGGCCGAGACACTCATGCTTCTCAGAACAAGACAGTTTGCAGGTTCACAGTGAAAAGCCCTTTTTACATGTTCATAATGAGTTATCACATCATTATCAAAGGCCTTTTCATGGACTCTGCGATCCTTCAAGTTCTGTGGTCAAATGGTAATTTGACAGCAGTGTGGGGTGGTTAACCGTTTCAGTCCTGACTTCCTAAGATTTAAATGAATAAAAAAAAAAGCATTTGAAACGAATGTGGTGCTCTTATGGTACAAATAATCCATGAGCATTGTTGTAACTGACATCAAGGTCATAATTTTTCTAATGGTCTGATGTTTGAAGTACCATCATAACAAGTATGAAATTAATAGACAAGAATGTCTAGTTTAAGTAAGATCTCGTCATAATCAGTGATGTGATAGAACACATATTACGTTTTTCATTTAAATACCGTTAGACATATACAAACGTCATAAATCACATCAATTATTAGTATTAATTCATCAATGTACAAGTATTGTACGAAAATGAAATGCATTGTTACTGTTTAAGAGCATCATTAAACAGAAATTGCTCCTCCACTAGATATTTCACACTAGTACTTTTCTGTGAACTGTAAAATGCTACCAAGTGTTTTCGCATCTGGCTCACCTTGGACCTCTACAGTTTTGTTTTCTTTCTAACTAAGTAGTTTTTGGCTCCTCTCCTGAGTTGTCTGGCTTTAGCAGGAATTTTGTCTTTACATTTTAATCTTCACGCATATGATGCTAATTTACACATTGCAACACATTGCCTTTAGGCAACTCTGCTGTGGAAGGTGCTACACCGAAATGAACTGAATCAAATATGTTGTAAGTGTATCTACAAAAGTGTAAAATAGGTGTAATAAAGTCACAGGCAAAGAATGCAGCGGGTTTTTCTTTCTCTTTTGGAGGTCCTAACAAGCAGCAATTATGCTGATCCTTGTCAGTATGAGTTATTTTATTGGAGACATTGTGCATATTAATGGTACCTCGCTTGCCTAAATACATGCTTTTGTTCAGATGAGATCGCATTCATTTACACCGTTGTGTAGGTAATTGTGTGCATTGCTTTTCTGATTTATTAAATGTTTTTAAAGTTGGGTAATTACTTCCTGAATTGGGGTCTCAAACCAAGGGACTCCATTGCCTTACCCTCCTGCTGCACCACCACAACATGTTTTCCTGAAAGATCACACCCTGCTGACTCACTGATGAGCTCCATCTTCCTCATCCTCCATGTGGCCTCTTCTTCCTCAATAATCTCCTCCGTCGTTAATCCAGGCTTCATGTCAACTTGTTTCATGTCCAGACCATCACCACACGTCTTCTGTCTGCAATGACAGTAACAACATCAGGTCCCTTACAAAGGCTCTCTTTACATGTTATAACATAGACAGGACCAGAGTGGGAGAGGGGTTGAACCTGCATTCACTTCTGGCTGTTGGTGAGTCTGCCGTGATATTAACAGATTATGCAAACTACTCTGCTAATAGTCAGTTACATATAAAGTGTGAAATATAAAGCACATGGTTTAAAATTCTAGTTGCACACCATAAACAGGATAATAGTTTTCAAACTTGTGGTCAGTTTGTAGGATATAAAGAAACAGAACTAAGGCATTCACCATGTAAACATTACAAAACTATGAGAAAAAATACACAATTTTTAAGGGTCTGTTTGTGGCATGAATATTTATAAATATGTATAAAAACACAATTAGTTGAATTTAGTTTGAACACTTCCTTAATTTCGATGGTTCTTTTCACATCAACTTTATTAATTTATTTTAAACTGTCATACATGATGTCAACATTTAGTGATTTTCCATAAAGTAATAAAATATTAGGCTTATGAAAAGTTGATGCTTTCAGGATATGGTTTGACAAGAGATGGTTATGGTGCTACTGAGCCAATCTTAGCAGAAATTAAACCTTAAGTAGCCCTATACACTATAAAAGGCTGTTTATACATTAATCTAATTGAGAAAAATGGCATGGTGTATGATGTGGAGTATACCTGAGATTTTCATTTTGTTTTGGCTGGTAGCAATAACTTTAGAGGAAACCACATGGAAAACAATCTGCCGATACTTCAGAAGGTAGAACAGCACTGAAAGATTCAAGACAGAGCCTGACATGACAGTGAAAATTGCCCTCACCTGCATGTGCACTCGTAGGTTCATTTTTCCAATTGTTTTGTAGTCGCCCATCACAGCTCCGTACCGGCAGAGTTCTTTCTGACCCCCTGGTTTTTTAGCAAACCTTCACTAATACCTGGTTACTCAATGGCACCTGTGAGCTTCCCAGCATTAATGTTTTCACAGACTTCTTATACCACTCCTTTTGGTGTCCTCTGTGGCACATCCAGCCAGACACAACAGCATCTCGTCCCACCAGATATAGTGCAATGATAAAATTTTTTTTGTTTTTCCAAAAACAAAAAAAAAAAAAACTGGAGGTTTTTCTTTCCTTTTCCTTCATTTTAGTGTTCATTCCTTTTAGGGGTGAATTTGCACTCCAAACAAAAGAGCACTCTTATTTTAATTATGTTGAAAAAGCAAAAAGGCAATTCTTTAAACATTGCATGCACCGCTTAAACATGCAGCTTAGTGACAAGGTCACAAGTATATCATGTAAAGGTCAATGTATAATAATAATCCTTAGAAATAAGAACTAAAACAACAATATTTCCACCGTGGCCCAAGATTTGAACAATCATTCATTATTATATAATCCATCATTAAAAAATATTTACACTGTGTTTCCGCACTGTACCATTAAATGTAGGAAGAGTGGTTATCAGTAAGGTTGCATGTAATTCACACCTGAACAGTGGATGTTTCACTAGTTTTATGTGTGTATGCTGTTTGAATGCATCTATCCCTTCTTTTAAAGTCTTGCCTGTGTTAAAAGGCTCTTCGAAATGATGAGCACAGATTGAGATCTCATGAGAAACAGACACTGGCAGTGTGTCTTGGTATTGATGGTAGTGGGCAATCTCAAAATGTCAGTGTGAAAAATGTCAGGACAAGTTCAAGTTCAGTACACAGATTGGTTAAAACGCACCAATCATCCCTCACGTTATTTATTGCTGACAGATGATTTTTTTTTCTTTTTCCTTGTTGAGTTTGTTACTGCACCTGGCACTGTCCATATAATTTAATGCATTTTTATTTCAGTTATTTAAAAGTGTACATATTTTTTATTGTCAGAGCATGATGTCCTGTCAGGCTGATAAAGGTTAAAAATGGAAACAATGAGTCAGAAAGACTAAATAATAATTATGTAAATTTTTGAAATACGTTTAAGAAAAGATTAAACAAAACAGATAAAACTGTTCAGGACCACGAGAAGTCAGAGTGACCAACACCCACAGCAGAGAGAAGCCTTGCGTCACAGGGCTCGCCCAGTTTGCTCTCACAGGAAGGTCTGGAATAAGTGTGCACTTTGGAAGCTTTATTTTTAGTTTTTATTTTTATTTATATGTTTTTTATTTTTTGGAAATTTAGACAGTACAATCAAAAGGTTTCATTTATGAAATAAAAGAACACAAGTTACTTTTTATATGAGTTTATGTTCTAGTTTCTTATTACATATTTTCAGAATTTTTTTCAGTTGTTCTTATAGCTGTAACCCATCTGTACACTGTCTTGCTACTGTCACAACAGAATTTCTCATTGAGGATGAATAAAGACTATCTATCTATCTATCTGTCTATCTATCTGTCTGTCTATCAATCTACAGCTTTAGTGAACAACTATAAGGTGAAAAAATGGTTTATTGAATTTTGCTAACTTAAACTGTATCAAATAAACTTCTACAAGTGAAATTCCAATTCATGAATGTTTATTTCTAAGATTAACGGTATGTGTTGTGCAGTACTGTAAATCAGGAGAAAACCAGTCAGCTTGTATGAGTTATAACAAAAGTCAATCCCACAATCTATGAGACTGTCCTGGGAAACCAGGGGTTAATACCAAAGTAACACACAGAAATAATGTTGGTTGTTGTCTTCTTTTGTGAAGAGTTTACCAACAGGGACAGGTCCTGACAAAACAGCGGGTTTGAAAGAACAGCCTGAAGCGATTTCTGAAAGACGTGGGTGAGATGAGTTGGAAATAGTTAAGTGAGGCTCCTGTGCCACGTTCTTCTTCAGCTCTCAGTGGCTTGGTTTCCCTTGGTAAACTAAATTGAGACAATATTGGTGAATATTGTTTCAATGTGATTCATTATATAACTGTAATCAGAACCAACTAATTTAGCAAGTGTGTGTGTGTGTGTGTGTGTGTGTGTGTATATATATATATATATATATATATATATTGGTGAAATTGAAATTGAAAGCGATTTCTACATATCTGTTCTCTGCAGACTTTGTGTATATATACATATTTATATATATATGTGTGTGTGTGTGTGTGTGTGTGTGTGTGTGTGTGTGTGTGTGTGTGTGTGTGTGTGTGTGTGT
>JABJVR010047917.1:0-26097 GCA_025773905.1 Chitala chitala
CGGAGGCTACTCCGAACATCATCTGATGTTTCATTTTTATCAGGACTCTGTCATCTGTCATTGTAAACATCTGAACAACATGATCTGCTTCTAAAATTTTTATATCTGGAACTTTGAGACACTTTTCTATGCAGTGTACCCAAATGGACAGTGAATTTTCTGTTGTAAAACCAGTTAAACTTGTAATTTGATTTGTGAAAAATTTTGACATGATGGCCAAGTTCCTCCTACACATTTGAAATCAGCAGGTCAAAACTGTATGAATTCACCTTTAAAAGCACAGACATCTGTCAATTTTTAAAAAAATGCATACCTGTGTTATGAATTCATTTGATTCATTAATTAAATTGTCTCTTTAGCCATTTCCATGGGGCAAGATTAAACACTGTCATGCAGAACCATGAGTCCATTCTGTACTAAATGCTGCCATTCCCTTGCAGTTCTGTGAAGGTCTGAAGTCAGTGGTTCGAGACCAGAGGAGCGTCTTTCTGTCTGCTCTCCTGGGAATGCTGTCCATTATCTTCCTGGGGCTGACCCCCTCCACCACACTACCCACAATCCTTATCCCGTTTACCCTTTGGATGGCTGGCTGATGGGAATTGACCAAAAGCCTCCATTGTCATCATATGTGTTTATACACTGCTGAAACATTGACTAGAAAGCACTTACTGTATCTGCCCAGATGCTTCTGTTAATCTGTTTTCTTTTTTTTTTTTGGGGGGGGGGTAATTGTAAATAAACTTACTGTGCAAGTGTAAATGATCTATTAACAATTTGAATATATTGAATGTTTTTTTCTTTAATTGTACACTTTATGTAGTTGAAGAGTTTGGCAAAATAATTTTAATTTTAGAAATTATCTTTTTAAATTGTCATTTTAATCTGTCACCATGACTTTCTGAAAGTGTTATTGTAGTACAGTCCATCAGTTGTATTTTTACTGTATAATGTATCGCAAACTGTCCCCCGTATTTTATATAGTAGGCATACATAACAAAATTAGGAATTAATCACATCGTTCCTTTTAATAGTCATTTAAATTTATGTTTGTCACCATTTGTTTCCTCTAACCGTCCTATTGTCTTTAATGAGGTTTATTAGCATTTTGTTGGTTTAAAGGTTCATATACATTTTAAAAGATAATGGAAATGAGAAGGATCTATTAAGAAGCATTTCATTACTCCTCTAATTACCGAGTAATTCGGTTTGGGAAGAAACTGTAATTTTAAAATACTGTAGCGACCGCAGCGGGTGGCGGCAGGTCAGATGCGGTGATGGTGACGTCATCCCCAGGGGTCGTACACAAGAGATCGATTAGCACCCAAAACTAAAGACTTCAGACTGTCGTCTTGTGTGCTGGCGACCCGATATCAAATGCCGCCTCCTTCCTTTGGTCTGTTACGATACTTTATGTAGACTTACCGTCGTCACTTTGAAATGCAAGTAGAACCTCTGCCCTGTAGAGGGAGCCACTTTTCAAACAAAACGATGGTTAACTTGAAAGAATAGTGCGTGCGGAATATCTCTCAAAATCATTATCCGTTCAGATAGAACAAATGGTGAAATATTCGCTCTTAACAGACGCGTATTTACATTTTAGTGTGTTTCATCGGAAAATACAATTGGCTATATTTATATTGAAAGAAAAATATAATCCTTAACACATATTTGCATTTCACATGCTATTTTAATGGACTAATGTATTTTACAAGGAGCCTTGCATAATTTAAGAAACATATATTCTTAAAAACTATAATGTATCACACAGGTTTAAAATTGTGATATTTATCCAATTACAACAGACACGCGGTTCCACTAACAGAAAACGCACGTGCTTCATACTAATGGAACGAATACGTAAAGTATTTCCGGTAGGTGGGGGGCGGGGTAGGTCCAAGTTTCCCTCACTTCCGGGAAAAGTTGACGTCATATAACACGTTGGCGTAATTTGTTACATCTGGAAAAGCAGACTTAACTGTAAGTCTCAAAAATTCACATTCCTTCCGGCCTTCCAGAACTTCCTTTTAATGGTGACTAATGGAAAGATTGGAAGATAACAAGCACACTTCCAATTAATTAGACAAAACAGGTTAAAGGTGCCTTTGGGTCTTTCCCCCTTTTCATTTACATGCCAGCACCTGTCAAAGAGCTAAAAAAAAAATTCTGCCTGCAGATCTGCTTTCATCTTACCTGTAATTACTTTACGTGTAGGTGTAGACATAGAGCAAACCCATATATCTGCCATTTGACAAGCGATAAAACTGGTCCGCTTCACAGCGGACTCGCTTTTCTCTTGATTAGGTTTTTCTAATTAGCTCAAATTGGGTTGTATCGAGAAACTACTCTTGTGTACAACCGGATCTCTGAGGTGAAGAGTTCACCAGATCAATGCTGTACACATATTGTGCAAGTGTGACTTTATTATCGTTTTTCTTATTCTCTTTGTTATGCTAAACAAAAACAAACTACTTTATGACATCCAACTACTACATTATATTTACACTGCTGTTAAAACTGAACTCTAGAAGGAAGTCGTAAATACAGCTGCGCAAAAAAAAAAAAAAAACAAAACAATTTTCTGGCAAAATGAAGATGTAACAATGAAATAACCTTGTGGATTTTACAAGTGTTCAACTTTCAAATGTCCTCTCTCTGTAAAGCAGCTATAGATCCATGTTGTTTTGGACTCAACAGTTTCTACCAAAACAATAAAGTATTCGGAAACCAGCTGCATGCACAGTGACGCCCCAAGACACTGCACAAATTTATAGTGTTTATTTCTACGTGCAAATGTTTGCAGAATTAAATACCCTTTCTAAGTGTTAGGGCTTCTAATGCGTGAGTGTCTAAGTTAATAGCACGTTGTTGATACTGTGCTCTTGTAGGACCGTAAATGATTTATTGCAGTAGTACAAGTTTATGCAGCGGGCTGTGAGTGACACCAACTAAAGTCGAATTACAGTCTTAATTCAGTTGAACTGTCTGACTGTTGTTAAATCCGCTCTGCAGTGAAATAAACAAAAACAGAACAATTTTCTTGCTCGTCATTCTTGGAGATCCCACATGTGAGAGTGCACCTGTGACATTACACATGTTTAGAGTTCTGGCTTTATTTACACATTCAAGTTATGTGCTTTTTAATGACCATTTCGAGAGTATCGCATATATTTCTGATACTATAGCACTACCTTTATATTGAATACTGCCTTTGTTGGCGTAGGTCCTCATTCAGGCCGAAACGACCTGCTTTATTATAAGTGATTTCCCATTGGTTGGCAGCGATCGCGAGGGGGCACGGGTTGAATTCTGATTGGTGCTTGCAGGCGGCGCGTGAAACGTAAACGTACAACAAGCAGGCTTCCGCGTGACGAATAATTGACGAAAAAAACTGAAACTAACGGTAGCGGAAAGGTTATCGAAAAGCAGTGGTAGCAAGAAAATTAAGTATAACCAATAAAGGGGTTAAATATTTAAATATTTCTCGATACCAGAATAAATACTGTAAATAAATAAGGTAATTTCCATTTTAGGAACATTTTCTAATCGCTGTTTTATAACCGCTGTTCCTGTTGAAAGCATTTCAGGCCAAACGCTTTTGCGCACTTGTTAAAGTTGTACGCGTACTACGACGTTACCGTTACAATGCTAAGATGCTTCACTTGTAAGAATAGTTAACTTGACAACAGGAAGCCAGATAAAGACGAATAATAATTATTTATTATAATATAATGAGTAATAAGCCAAGCAGGTGTGTAATGGTACCGCTAGAGTAGCTAAACGTGGAAGCAAAATACCGAGTGTTCTCGTGCTAATGTGTCTGAAATTAAACCAGTTACTTGTATTAAAAAAGGGTTATTTGCTTTATTAAACCGGTTCCTTTGTTATACTATTTATTTATTCTTTTTTTGCCTTCACAACCATTCACTTAAGTCATGCATGAAGACGGCTTAAGCAAGTCAACTGAGACAGCTCTGTTGGCTCTGATGGTAAGAACGGGGTACAACATCATACAGGAGAACGGACAGCGCAAATTCGGAGGTCCTCCTCCAGGTAAGTCTCTACTGTAAGTGATTTACTGTACACCATCCCAGTGAGTAAAAGTTAGTTATTCAGCTGTGATATAATCTGTCAATTAGAAATACTGATGCAAACACATCTATCTAAATCTTACGAAAATGTGTAGTCAGCCTTACTGCTTATAGAATACTAATTCATCAACTTTGCGTTTTCTTTTTTGGAGATCAGACATAAATCAGTAAATGCAAGAGAACTTGACATGTTGTTTTCTGGTTTTAGATTGGGAAGGGCCACCGCCTCCCCGTGGCTGCGAAGTATTTGTGGGCAAGCTCCCGCGTGACATGTACGAGGACGAGCTCGTCCCCTTGTTCGAGAGGGCGGGCCGAATCTACGCGTTCAGGCTGATGATGACGTTCAGTGGTGAGAACAGGGGCTATGCTTTCGTCATGTACGCCACCAAAGAGGCGGCACAGAGGGCCATCAGCCTCCTCGATAATTTCGAGATCCGCCCAGGAAAATTCATTGGCGTATGCGTCAGCCTCGACCACTGCCGCCTGTTCATTGGCTCAATTCCCAAGGAGAAGATGAGAGACGACATTCTGGAGGAGATGAGGAGAGTGACGGACGGCGTGGTCGATGTCATCGTGTATCCGAGTGCAACAGACAAGGGCAAGAATCGGGGCTTTGCGTTTGTGGAGTATGAGTCTCATAAAGCAGCCGCCTTGGCCAGGAGGAAACTCATTCCAGGTAGCAACAAAAATGTTCTTACTCAGGATGAAAATTCCAAGGAACAATAAAGTTTTAGAAGAAAATAACTGCAACGTGTACTTAGAACTTTTGCTTGCATTAATCTCGATGACTGACTGATGGCTTGATTTATCCACCTTGTCTTTTTTAATTTACAGAAGTAATTCAGGTTTGTTTCCAGAATGATTACATAAATGTTAAGTTAAAAAAAGTTGTAATTAGTGATAGTCTACTGATTTTTTATTTATTTTTTCCCCCTTGGCAGGCAAATATCAGCTGTGGGGTCACACCATCCGGGTGGGTTGGGCTGATCCAGAGAGGGACATGGACAATGAGATGATGCAGCGGGTCCGAGTGTTGTACGTGCGGAACCTCATGATGTCTACAACGGAAGAAACTGTTAAGAGTGAGTTCAGCAGGTTAAAGCCAGGAGCCGTGGAGCGCGTAAAGAAAATGGCACACTATGCTTTCGTGCACTTCTTCAGCCGTGAGGATGCTCTCTCTGCCTTGCACTTCATGAATGGAAAGTCCATCGATGGGTCCATCATAGAGGTCACCCTGGCCAAGCCTGTCAGCAAGACAAGTGGCCGTCGGTTCAGTCAGCAAAGCCACACGGGGCCTGCTGGGGACAGTTTTTTCATTTCGAGCGAAGACGAGAGCTGTGAGGTGTCCCCAGCCAGACCTCTCAGCCTGCCGACAAGACACAGTGGGATGTGTGTCTCAGATGTACAACGATGTGTGTACCCATTTTGCCAAGGGATCAATGTCACACCCCTCAGCATCTACTCCCTCAAACCTAGCCAGTTTTGCTCTGCCGTTACCCAGCTAGATTACTTCTGTAACAAGAACAACTGGTCTCTGCCTGAATACTATCTCTACTCCTCAACCAGCCAAGACGGGAAACTCCTGCTGATCTTTAAAGTGGTTATCACAAGCGTGCAAAGTAGCTTCATGCCAGACAAATTGTGCACTGTTCTTGAAGATGCTAAAGAGCTGGCTGCGCAGAATGCGTTGTGGAATTTAGGTCAGTGTGATGTACGTTATTGAGGTATCGTTTTGGGGGTAGTGAAGATGTGTTAATTGGAGCAGTATTTGTGGTTGATATGAATGTACTGTTTTCATTTTAGTTGTATTGCCCAGATGTTTAGAAGTTATAAGGCCCTGCATGGTAAGCAAAGTTCATTAGTGATGTCAGGAAATTAATAGCAGTTTATATTACCCATGTGCTGGAAAGAAAAACCTGAAATGGATGGCAGATTAAGGTAACCATGGGTTTGACTTTTAGAACAGGCACAAAATGTTTTCTAGAGAATACAAGGCTAAGTGTATGTAATGGTAATGTAAGTTAAACAATATAATGCTAGTATAGGTAGCATTTACACAGACTTCATCAGGAGGGTGTGTCATGTCTCAAGTGGTCCTGCACATTCCAACATATATTTTTTTGCCAGTTCTAAGTCAACACACTTTAAATAAACAAAGCATTAGTATAATGTTTATCTAGAAGGACTGGTGTCCCATTGACTGGTGAGAAGCTGTTTATGGGTGCTTGTAGTACTGCAAATACTAACGCTAGCCCTGAAATAGACTTGCAGTGGCAACAATAACTGGCTATATTGGGTTTTGTCCCAAATACTTAGTAGAATTCAAAGGAAAGTTTACCACTGCTCCAGTAAAAATATTTTCAAGCCTAGAAAATGTTATGCAGTTGTCAGCATAACCAGATCAACAGTATTGGCAACCTATTTGTAGTAAAGTTAAATTATGTTTACTGGTGTTGTATTAAGGCATTTATTATTTGGTTCCAGGTGTGTGACATCTTCAGGAAAGAGGGATGTTAGGGAGAGATTACACCTGTGTGAACTATGTTTATCAACACATCGAAGCTGAAAGAAATAAATGCGCTACATAGTGCTTTTTCTTGCAGCGTTGCAGAGGTTGTGAATGAGGTGGATAAACAGATGTTACAGCTTAGTGTTTGTGTTGTTTTTGTGTAGACTGCATGTTCCACATCTGAGGGTCCCCAGCAGTCTGAACAGCATGCCTAACGTCCGGCTCAGGTCTGATGTCCTGCCAGTGTCGAACCCTCTGTTGCCCAGGCTGTACATCGGCGACAACTGTGCCCATTATCAGTGCCAGTGGCCAAAGGCTTTATAATTCTAATCAGTCAACTTTCTGTTAATCTACCCAGTCTGTGCAGAGTTCAAGCATGTTTTTTTTCTTAGTCATATTTTACCAGTTATTTGTAAGTTAATTTATTTCTGTGCTTACCACTTACCGAAGATGGCATTAGATTCCATCCTGTCCTGACACTCCGTATTTAGTGTTTGTATGTTGTACAGTGTGGGTTTTGTTGTACTTTTATTTTAACACATTCATTGTCTCTCTCTTGCTTGTTTTAAGACCATCACCTCAAGACCATCAAAAGGAGATACAGTGGATTAACAGAAATAAGGGTAAAATTGTTTGATTGCTACCAAAGCTGGTCAGTGAAAAAGTAATCTTTGTTATTCATTGTAAAGAATTGTTAGAACAATATTGCCTGTTTTAACATGTGAAAGGAAATGTTTTTATGTTCTGGGCTCAAAAATATAACTGCAAAAGAAAACAGACCAGTTGGTTTTTATCAGTAATAACTGCTGCTATTTTGCATTTCAAAGGTAATTTTGACGTTTGTTCCAATTTGTTTTGTATTGCTTATGGTAGGCAGCTTCTAATATTAGTCTGTTATTTAGACATCAAATCAGAAATTAGAACAGAGCCCTTAAAAAATAAAATTGATACTAACTTTAAGGTCCTGTCAATACTCATATACAGTTAGCAATAATAAAATTGTATGAATTTTGTATAAATAAAATTGTATGTGTAATTGAGATGTTTTGAAAATATTGTTTTCCTGTTATGCAAGTGCACGATTCAGTTATATTTTGCTGTTCTGTGGATTTTTTTTTTTCTGTACCTACTCATGTTTTTCTTACTGTTTTTTTCATACTGTTTTGAAATATATTATTAGAATGCTTACAGTTGGGTACTCCTGTTCAGGGTTTAAAACTTATGTATGACATTAAAGTTGTTATTCAGTCATTACTAGGGTTGTATTCTTTATATACAAAGTAAAAGTTCTACTTTCTGTTATATATGCTTGACCGTATGTTATAAGGTTATGCTTGGGTTCAGGTTTGATTTTTACAGAATTATTTGTGGGTATTAATGTATAATTTGTTAATCTACTACTTGTTGGTTCATGCTAACATTTGTCTAAATACAGCTTTGACTTTGTGATTCTGTATTTTTGTAATAGTTTTTGGCTGTGATCCATTGGTCATTGTTTTTTTGAACAGTTTATGAAGGTGTGAAACCTAAAGTTTAGCCTCTGTTCATTTACAGCATTGGAAACTGTTACTGTGCAGTTGGCATCATATTGAATAAAAATTGAAATGGCTTTTTTGCGTTGTTTACTGCCTTAACATTAATAAATACGCAGCAGTGTATTAGTCGTAATTACGTTGGCTCTGGATGTCTGAGTCATGGTGTATATCCGGCATCCCACTGTAGTGTTAAGCCATGGTCATGTTTTTGGAAAGCTGGGCTGCGTGAGGGGAAAAAAAAACTAAAATCCACCACTGTAAGACTGCCAAACCACACAAAATGATAAAATTCAGCTAAAACCACAAAGCTACTCCTATGTCAAAGACTCTAGTCTAACATAGGTACTTAAAAGAAAAGTAAGACGGGCCACTGAGGACCAGAAGATGCCTCACCTCTTTGTGCATTTAAGAAAAGAGTTCTCATTGAAGAAAAACTGGAGTGACAAGTTACAGATTGTCGATTTCACCTGAAATCAAATGCATTTGATTTCTACGTTTTGCAGCCTGTTGTTTTTGCACATAAATTTAAATTTATTTTTTTGCTGCCATTTCCTTCATTGTGGCCTGATGCACTTTTCTCAATGGTATAAGAAATGCTGTTAATAGGCTGAGTAGTAGAATTCTGAATTTTGTGAGATAAAAAAATTGATGGAAAATGGACAATAGTTGTATATGTGTATATATGATTGTTATATACAAAAATCAGTTCCACTGAACATACAGCTCATAAGCATAGTTATATTTCGGTCAGATGTTCCCTTTCATTTGTAGATGATAATCACTCCACATTAATATGTTCTGCATGACATACACAGAAGAGTATCCACTCATCATTCTGCAGTAACACAGAGATCATTCTGTGTCGTGGACATAAAGCAACAGCATTACTGAGAAGTGAGTTATTGAAAATAAACGCAGTGTTTCAGAAACTGAGTACAGAAAAAAGCATACTAATAAGGAACTGCATCCTTTGGTTTCCATGGTTTCCATGCTCGCACCGTCTCAGAAAAGATTGAAGTAAATCAAAAAAGGTAAACCAATTTATAGGTAAGCAATAATTTTCTTACCCTCGTGTAAGTGTATTTTGCTCCAACCGTCACCTCCCAAGTTACAAGCAGTATTTTATTAACAATTACCGCCTACCTATCCATTAGAAATATATTACCGATGTGCGATATAACACCTAACTAATGTATTCAGTAAGTGCATTTAATGTGACTAGAATTACCTATTGTCAGACACAATCAAGAAACGTGCCAGTACCCAAGTCATTGAATGGTTCAGTCATAAAATAACTTTTAATATCTAGAAAACAGTAAAAAAAAAAAAGGTAATTTTATTTACCTACATGCAAATAACGGAACAGACAAATCGCCATCCGCAGATGAAATATAGCTAAAGGTGAGTCCGGTGGCCGTAAGTGCCACTTTGACATGCACAGTAAATAATTTAATCCGAGCCAGGAAGGGATGCGGTAAAGATATATGAATTCCGCTTTTAAAAATGGGACATGTCAGGGCAAGTGACAGAGTGAGCCAGGCACATCGTCAAGCCATGTAAGTCATCGCATGCGGGGAGAATTTATAAGTGAATTCTGGCAGGCCACCGGTTAAGCTGGTCTAAGCAAAGGTGCACGCTTGTGAGACAGTCATTGGGCATCCTTCAGCAAATATACCAGAAAGCAGGATAAAAGGGATTTACTAACAAATGTGTGGGAAGACTGAATAAATGCCCAAAACATACTAATATACAGTAATGGGGTGAACTTTTATATATATATATATAATTATACACCAGTGATCATTAAACAGTAAGTTTAATGACAGCTATTCAGAGGAGGTCTAGCATATGTGACAGACGTAACAGATGCTTTAAATACAAGGTCTTGAGGAGCTGGAAGGTATGATGAAATTGGTCTTACTATGGCAAACAGCGTGCTCTGTTGAGGATTTATAGAATCTTCTCTAGTGCCCGCCCTTTCAAGTATGACAGTGCAGCACTGAGAAACACCATTAGATTGTGGGTAAATAAGACTAAGAGTGGAATGTAAATGTTACTAAACCCAGACACCGCTCTGCAGCAGCCCCACCAAGCCGGTGCCTGTCACTGGGGACATAAAACTCAAACTCAAAGGAGAGGAGCCACTTTGTGATGTAACTAAATACACACCTTGGCACCGTTCTGCATGTGGAACGTGAAGATGTGTAATACAGTGTTGACCCCTGAACCACCTAAAGATGGTCTGTATTGCAAAGGCGTGGTAGGTCCACATCAAATGCAACGTTTATTCGTGGGAAAATAATTTGAACAAACATTTCGTTCTGTGTGAATTTTTGCATTGCGATGGGAAAGAGTGTGTGTTTGTCCCCGATCAGTGTGTGCTGCGTGTGTGCATCTCTGAGATAAAGCAAGTGTGTCGAGGCTGGCAGACACACTCACTTCACTGCTTTGTCAGTTCTCATTAGTATGCTGTTTGTGTGCAAGACCCCCCACATTAGGAAAATGACTGAGCCAAAGAGAGAATGGAAATTCTAATATTGCAAAAAAAAAAAACAATGGCATTTTGTCATCGCCTGTACAAGCACAAGTAGCAAAATTGTGTCACTTCAAAAAATGTCGTATTAAAATAAATATTATTGACTTCTTTTAGAATAGTGTCCCTCTGGCGACTTCAGGTGTCCCTGTTTTATAAATTTTTTTTTAATCTTGGCTGTCTGCTTTTGCATTATTAGAATCAACTAATGTATGAAATTGCATCCATTGTTAAAAAGACAATTTACATTACATGCAATGCAGTAAATTGCCAACAGAACTGTGAGATTCTTGAACATCTGTAGGATAAAATGATAATTGGGGTATTATTATTTTGTATATTAGGCAGATTTAATAGATATTCCTTCAAAATTCTGGGTCATGTCGTTCATTAGTGTTGCGTTACTTTAACGGTGCTACAGGTTCCAGCCAAAAACATTTCTGAAGTTCCTTCTGAAATAACATATTGTAAATGTTTTCCATTAATCCAATGGTGCTGTCACACCCTGTGCCTGTCTTTCTTCGTTTCCTCCACTAGGTGTCTCCTCCTATCTAGTTTCTCTGATCTCTATGTTCTCCTGTCTAGTTTCTTGTGTTTCTATGTTCCTCGTTTTGGTTTCACTTCTAATTGTATTAGTGTCTGCACCTGTTCTGGGCTTATTGGTTTTCCTATATAAAGCCAGTGTTTTCCTCAGTTTCCTGTTGGTTGTTATAGATATGGGTTGTGCTTTTGTGGTGGTAGGGCCTTAAGTGGTGATGCATATGTTTATTGTTTACCTTGCTTAAATGTAGTTTTTTTGTGTTTTTCCTATTGTGTGCCTTACCTCCCTATTAAACCCTTTCCTCTGCACTTAGACCTTACCTCTATAGTCTTTTAAAAATTCGGCTATGCCGGATCGTTATCCTGACCATTGACTCACATCACCACACTGAGCTCTGTTGCTGAACTGAAAACATGAAAGTGTCGAAGTAGGTCATTGTGGGAGGCAGAAATAATGCGAGAGTGTAGCAATGCACACAGAAAGTAACCCAGTTATATGGAGGGTCGTAGCCAGAAAAAGTCCAATATGCCTCATTAACCATCCATCTGTTTTAAATACTGACTGAGGTAACTCGTGGAGTGCAGTGGTGACATGTGTTTCCATCACTAGTCATTGCAGTAAGGATGGGTACTCATTTTAATTACATCTACTCTGTAAGAATGACTCTGCCCACTGTAGTAAAGCAGGAATCAAACATCCGCCGTTATATCCTTCAAAACCAGGCCAGAGTAAACACCCTTTGAGATGAGGATAAACTTGGTTGCTGAAAAGATGTCTCCCTGATTCGTGTCTTTGACTTATCTTCCCTTATTTTTTTTTCTCGATCCATGGGGAACAGCAGAGCACATGAAAAACCAGGTTTCCTGCCTCTCTTTGAGACAAGTAGTGGGCTATGGTTTATTTCGGGAACCGTGGGAACAAAGCTAGCATAAATTTTACAGAGATATTGCAGGAGACCTGCATATGTTGTTCATTAAGAGCAGCATTGAGTCCACAAGAGCCACAGGCCTTTGGGTCTTTCAGTGTTGGCATTGAAAGACATGAATGCAAAAATGCCAGTGTGGCACCAACCAGGTGTCCCAGAGCACTGAAGTTAATGCCATCTGCAGGACCTTCTGTAAAATGCAACAACACCCCTTTGTTACCTTTTTAACCATTCACTAAACATTTCTGCTTTATCACAATGTGTTCCTTTAATGGAATTTGGCCTGAGGTTACAGAAAGAATGAATTTGAATTTTAAAATTGTTCATATGTCACGTGTCCTGCACAACACAATTACATTGCCTGAAACTCTGGGTCATAAAGAAGCACAGTGTTTATACAATTAATCATTTCTGCGTGTCTAGTTCAAAAACGCAAACTTCAGGATCCACTGATGCAGGACCGCATGGTAAAAAGGAACGAAGGAATGTATCCGTCAGCAAAGAAAGTCACTTCACACACGGCATTTGTAAAGGTTTAAAAAAATAATTAAGTGTATGTTTTACAGTAAGATTTATACTCGTCTTTCTCAGAGACGTACTAAAGTGCAAGATCTGATATTCACCAAGGAAAGATTCTACACTGATAAAGCGTCTCTATTAAACAGCACATTCATTTGTAATAAACCGCGCCACGTTCTCTGTGAAGGTTCTTATATCTTATGTCTGACAGTTTGCATTGAACAGTTTTTTGAGTCTAATTAAATTTTTTACACATCTGACAGACCTATCGAAATGTTCTTTGCCCATAATTTGAAAACTTTCTCCCAGTGAAATGATTCCTTCATTTTCCCGAGAGAATCACTTGTTTTGAAGGTCAGGTGCTTTTTCTCTTTGAATGTCCTCCTGCCAGCTCAGAGCTGTCAGCGGTTCTCTGCTACCTGCAAACCCAAGGTAAGCAGATTGTGAATGATTAAACGTTTGTGTTTTTGTTTACAAGCAGAGTAAATGCCTCTGTCTGTCTTCTTTATGAACACAAACTGGAGGACACTGGATCAGTGCGTTTACATTTCAGCATTGCGTAATGGGTGATCTTTTAATGGAAAAAAAAAAACTTGCTGCAATTAAGCATACAATTAAAATAGTTTTCAATCAGGATTTAAGTACAGTGTTGTCAGATGGTTAATGCAGAACATGAATTGCATATCAGCTTTTTAATAAACTGTGATTTTTGCCAGCCTGCTAAGGCTAAACTGTATCCTGTTTATCATGTATGCAGTCCCAGGGTTGCTAACCCTGCTCTGTCTTAATGTACATTCGTTATCCTAACATGCAATATATTTACCAATACTCACAATAAGCAGTTGTTGATTTGATCTTGAGAAGCTTGGCATGTTATAGCCTATTCGCCATGCAAACATGCACAATGTTAATACCGATGCTGTTCGTGAGCAGTTAAATTGGCTGGTCGGTTTATTCCGATTTCCACGAGTTTTGCTTTGGTGCTTGGTTTGGGTGAATATTATTTATTTTCAAAGCGTTCCTGGATTGCTGTGAAAACAAGCCCGGAAAGCTTGTTACACATTGACAGAAATGTGTACCTTTCACAATTGGCCTGTGGACATCCGCCATTGAATATTTCTATGTGATAACTGGATGAAGCGTGTTAGCATTAAAAACTCACTTTAGTGGCAACAGATGGTCCCCCACACTTATCTGCCTAATGGAGCTCAAGTGCTTTCTGTCCGCGGAGAATAAAAGAGGTTTAGGAAAACCGATCGTCGCTCGCTTTCAAGTGGCGCCAAAATACCTGTTTATTGTTCGGGACCCATTAATGCCCGCTATGCTATTCAGTATATATTGCCGTAGAAACGTTTATATACACTACGAGCGGGAAAAAACTGGGAAATAAAAACTTTCTGGCTACGGTGGTATGCATGATGTAGATGGAGCCCTGCATGCTCAGGTGACAGAAATGAAATTGACAGTTAAAGGTCTTAAGATCTATTCTAAAAGAAGTTACTTAGCTTGTGTGTCTGCCTTAATGTATCATAAGAAAGGGAAATGTTTTTCTTGTTTTCAATTAAATTATCTGCTATACGCACACACACACACACACACACACACACACACACACACCTTTAATCAGCCCCCTTTTTGTCTGGTCTGTACACCGCAGTACTGACATGACCCTGGTTTCTTTTGTATGTTTTCATCTTCCTTGGATTAGGCAAGCAAAAGATGTTTTAAAATAAAAGTTAATCAAAGGATTCAGTCAGACAAGCCCTCAGGTGTTCCTAATAGACTGTCTAGGCGCTGGTACATTTGTTAAACGGGCTGCCTGACATTAAGTCACGTGCTGTTCCTCTGTTCTATAGAAAAATTTGCATTTCAACCAGTATACCCTGGACCCTCACCCTGCCAGCTCTGCTGAGCATCTGAACAACAGATCACAGTTCATATATACTTTATACTTGATATAATCATTCTGTAACAAAGAACAGATCAAAGTGCTTCATACAATAGCTGTTTGTTGGATCGGTGGTCTGCCCCTGTGCATACCTTGTTCTGGGTTGGTCAGGTTAGGCTACAGGCCCCCTGTGATGCTGAACTGGATATGGATATGAAACTGGAAATGAATGAATGAATGATACAATCAGGTTTTGGAGTCACAGTGAATGCAACAACCGGACTAATTAAAGATGGTCACAAGTGGGGTTGCAGCGATAAACAGAGAACTGCTGTTGTCAAGGGACATATCTGGAAAAAGCACGTGTCCTAGTGGGGAAGAGCACACCTGAAGCATCGGAAGGTCTGACAGGCATGTGGAAAAGAGGAAGATGAGCAAGGAGGAAGCACAGGTGTAAGTTCTGAAGGAAATGGGCCGTTAACCTCACAAGCACTATACATTCATTTTGATGTCGTTTAAGGCATAATTAAAACGTGCAAGTACAAAATCTACAGGAGTTGGAAAAACGTAACAAAACATTATGCACGTTTGTTTTTGCACATCGCAACTTCAGTTCGTTGCACTAAACAGATCTTAAGCAGTAAAAACACATCGCTGAGAATGGTAGCCTAGAAACATATTATGAGGAAGATCAGATGGTGGGTGGTTTTATTTTCTGCCAGTGGATTTAACTACAGCATGTTCTTCTTACATGCTTCGTGTGACAATTCAGTGCTTGGGTGGTTTGTAATGTACTCACTCCCATAATGTAATGTACTCACTCCCATAATGAAATGTACTCACTCACATAATGTAATGTACTCATTCCCATAATGTAATGTACTCACCCCCATAATGAAATGTACTCACTCACATAATGTAATGTACTCATTCCCATAATGTAACATACTCACTCCCATAATGTAACATAGTCACTCCCAAAATGTAATGTACTCACTCCCATAATATAATGTACTCACTCCCATAATGAAATGTACTCACTCCCATAATGTAATGTACTCACTCCCCGTAGTATAATGTACTCACTCCCATAATGTCTGGCATCTGAACTTTTGACAAAGACTGTAAATTTTCACCAAGTTGACCCATGTCAATTAAAATCCAACAGCACAGGGGAATTAGCAAGAATGGGTTTAGATTATAATTAAGTCCTCCTGTGATTTATTTTACAATTTTTTAAAGCAATACCTTTATGTTAGTGCTCATTGCAACATCTCTTTTATACCATACATTTAATAGATGGCAATTTATTAAAATAACAAGATGTGCGTACTCAAATCAATTATGTTTAATAATATAATTGTGTTCAATGTGTGGTCTTAAACGGAATAATTACATCCTGGAAAATTGTACCCTTTGGTTAGCCAGAAAGAATTATACAAGTATAATTAGGTATTTAGAGTTGGACTGAGACACACAGTAACAGGAGGAAATCTGTTACCGCTAATCCGGTGGTTATAGTCTGTAAGAACGAGTTGGCGCTCTGATAAGGCAGCTCAGGATGGTCTGTGAATATCTGTGATGCATGTCATGGTCATCTCAAGTGTTGTGCAACGGCAACTGGACTTGAGTGGAAATCTTGACGACGTTTCACCCGTCATCCGAAAAGCTTTTTCAGTTCTGAAACTGAGGGACTGAAGAAGCCTTTTGGACGGGAAGTGAAACATTCAAGATTTCCAAGCAAGTCCGTTTGCTACTTAAGATGGTTTATGAAGCCAGCAACACTTAAGACGGTTTGTGAAGTAGAACCATAGCAAATCAGTCTGGCCATAATAATACCTGAAAGGAACATTGGCTTCGTTTACGGTTACAAATTCTGTGCTGTATGGAACATAACACATGTCCAGAAACCTGCACGCACCTGTAAAGGCCACCCACTTCACTAACGGATTGTTTTATGTTTCAAACCTTGACAGATCATTGTTATGCCGCTCACATGGGAAATCGGTCTCTGAAACAAAAAGTGTCTCTTGATGGCTACAGTCTGCAGTGTGTGTGTGTGCGTTATAAAAATCCCAGAAAACTGCATGATTGGTGGTGATCTGTGTCGGGTAAAGCATTTCTTTCGAAAAAACCCTGAAAGTCTACATACACTTTCTGCTATGCTGCAATTTATCTGTGTATGGCTGGAAAAAAAAAAAAAAAGCTTTTTATTGAAGGTTATTGTCAGCATCTATCTCTGTCAAATATTCCAGTAACTGATGAAGTCAAAGTGTTAACATGTGATCCTTAAGTTTTGTTCATGAAAGCCCCACACTATAAGGCCATTGGGGGACAGTTTGTCTGAGAAATGACATTCCATCAGTGACCATTTATTATATAATTAAATTTCAATAATTATATAAGAGAAGTTAACCGTGGTTAAATCCAGTTCTTATTGCCTTGGTTACCTTACACAGCATGGCCGGCAGTGTTAGCTTAACACTGAGAGTCAGTGTTGACCCATATAAACTCTCTCAGTGTTAAAATCACACTCCCAGTATTACATTCATACTGCCAGTTTTGTTGTGTACATTTTACTGGAGCATGAAATGGGAGTTTTAATGTAAATGATGTTATTTGTTGAGACTTGTACTGCCAAAAATTCAGTGCCAAGACAAAATCTAACAAGATTATTAATAGTGATGAAAGATGTTGATCGATATAAACAGCCTAATTTTTAAGGCATGATGGAAATCATGTTATTATGATGATGTTGTTATTGTCGGAGTTTATGTGAAGTGCCAGTGCTGATACCACCTTTGTCTGCAGGCCGTAAGTCTGGGCAGAGGTCTATGAATTCCCTGTTTTGGCAACACATCAGGGTCTTCCTTCAGACGTCCCTGGCTGGAGGAGGCCCACTGGGGGGGCCTCGCTGTGGGGTCACAAGGAGCGCTGAAGACCATGGCTGACGGTTGACGCTAGGTTGATGTAAAAGCTGCCAGAAACACATTAGATCAAACATTCGAATGGCTTGGGGGCTCTCCTTTGAATTTGTGAATCTTTTACTCCATAAACTCTGCCTTTTCCAAGGCAGGGAGGTTATTCACTCACATCTGGTAAATTGGGTAAAACTTGGGATTCAAACCTGATTATCCTTGGGGGCAGGCAAGAAGTCTATCCCTGAACCCTCTGTACATATATTACTACAGACATACATTGTACTTACTGAGTGCCAGCTCAGCTCCAACAAAATAAATTCCAGTTGCATTCTGAAAAAGAACCTTTTTATCCATGAAGATATATGGCATTTATTCAGTCGTATTCTGTTTTGTGCATTATCAACCTGTTACCAAACTGCTTATTTTGTTCAAAGTTATGGGTGACCTGGAGCCTGTCCCAGGCAGCCTAGGGCACAAAGCAGCAGACACTTCAGACAGGATGCTAATTCCAAGGCACACACATCAGCTTGGATCAACCAGTCCACCTAACCAGTATGTTTTTGGAGCTGTGGGAGGAAAAAGAGGGCTGAGAGCCAGATTTGAACACCCAACGCACCCCAGAGGGTTAAGCAGCAGTATTTCCCACTGAGCCACCTCACAATTTGTGCATTATTACACTTTTTGTTTCAAATTATAACTGATAAAAGTGGGTTGCTTTTAGGGTGGCACGGTGGCATGGTGGTTAGCACTGTTGCCACACACCTCCAGGCCTGGGGTTCAATTCTTGCCTTGGGTCTGTGTGCATGGAGTTTGCATGTTCTCCCTGTGCTTGGTGGGTTTTCTCTGGGTGTTTGGTTTCCTCCCACAGTCCAAAGACATGCTGGTTAGGTTGATTGGTGTGTCCAAATTGCCCATTGTGTTTGTGTGTGTATGTGTGCCCTGTGGTGGGTTGGCGCCCTGCCCTGTGCCCTATGTGCTCTGGGATGGGCTCCAGGCTTCCCTGCAACCCTCATCAGGAATAAGCAGTTAAGATAATGGATGGATGGGTTCCTTTTAAGAATATGAAAAAGGGAGTCCCGTTACCCTGGACAACACATACGCAGCATCACCTACATGTAGTGAACAGCCATATCCTCGGCAAAACCACTCAAGACATTTTGTAGAGAAAGAAAGAGGATGTTGTCAATACTGAACTCTGGCAAGTGTGATGTCATTGGAAATCACAGGATGTCCTTAGTACAGTACCAGGAATTAGGAGTATTGCTCAGGCCGTTTGAAGAGGAGATGTAAAAACACAATGGCCTCTACACTGAACACAAATGTATAGGCCAGGTCTCAGGAGGACACTTGGTATGGGAAATAACACTGAACCTTATTGGCTATATCACCTGAAGATGATGAAGACTCCAATGTGTTTAATGTAGTCTGCATGACCCAGTTTGCTGTCAGATGACTCTAACGATGAGTCTGTTGTGTTTAATTAAATCTCATTTCATCATTCTTTCATCTTGTGATCTTGCTAACGCAGTGAATGACGACGGAATTAATCATACAGCGATTGCCAAACGGTTAGTGTTGACTCCATGTTTAACAATTTATATCAACAATGGCACAACACAGCTGCAGTTTACGTCAGCGGAGGCAGACATGATTGCTGACCTAAAATTGTTTCGTGAAATATTGAGGCCTGCTCCTTTTATTTTCTAAAATGGAAAAAATTCCAAGTAAAAGAAAGCTGTTATAACATTTTCAACATGTTGAATAACTGTATGCTGGGGCAATTTGCTTTTTTTCTGTTGATTTGGTAAATTAACTATTTTCCAAGTTATTCTATACTTTCTAATAATAAAGTTATTTTGTAGAATGTTAACACAGGCCACCTTGTTTTTTAAGCTTAACTAGTTCTTGAGTCTAAATTCGTAGCAGAAAATAGGTTTTACAGGTGAGTCACAGCTATAATGTATTATAAACCTAAAGTTTAACAAATGCGACTGATGTTTCTTTGCTCGACTGTTTACATTCCACCATAAAGTGGTCTGCAGTTTTGTCTCAGGCTGTTGTTTATAGATTCACCAGAGTCTTCACACAATGTTGAATCTTATTGTCTTTGGGATGATGTACGCCTTCGAGAATCATATCCGATGACGCATGTTTTTCAAGACAGGCGCAGAACCTTCCTCTGCAGATGTGCACACACACACACGCACACACACACACGCACGCACACACACACACACACACACACACACACACACAAAATTGTAATACTGGCGGCAGATTTATACCAGACTGTTTGGATTGACATTAGTTTGGATTTTTGGTGCTTATTCACAGTCCGCTGTTAGACTTGCAAGTACTTAACGGCTCACTTCTGCTGTTCCGTCATGATGAACCGTATAAATTCAAGGTAATGACAGTAATGGAGGTTGAAGGCAACCTGAAACAGTGTCAGCCAGTCGCTGAAGGAAAGCTCTTCTGCTATGTGAAAATCACTTAACCTCCAGTGGAAGCTGATTTCCATTTAATATGTTTACATTTTTGCTCAAAAACGGGTTTAATTCTTGCGAGCTTTTTCTCCTGGTGACGCTGTGTTTCCCCTCGATGACAGAGCAAATGGATTCTCCCTCTTTTTAAAGACATTCTGTGAGTGTGTGCTGCCAGAAAGATCTTTCCATTTAATTTACACAAGTTGGAGCATCTGCAGAATGCATCTTCTTTCATCAAGCAGCACTTATTAATCAACCCATAAATTGTGTGAACATGTATTTTTATGGTCCTTTAGGCAGAAGGCTACACAGTTGAGATTATTTTATGACACTTTCTTTCATATTTTATTTCTAGACAAAAAATCTGAATTGCCATTTGCTCTGCATTTATAGTGAGCAATTCTGTATAAAAGATGTTTTAAATGAGGCCATATCTTTGGTGCTGCTGAATAGAGCATGATCAGCAGAAAGTGTAATAGTGCAAGATAAACTTTCTGAATTACATTTAATGTATTCAGTTCATTTTCATTCATTTTGCATACTGCAACAAAAAGCTATGTACTCTGTTCAGTGTGTAAGAAAAGCAGTGTGTAACTACTGTTATCAATTTTCATTACTTGTCTTGTAACTTCACTATTCATCCTCTTTTGATGTACACAAGGTTAACTTGTTTGTATACAAGATGTATACAAACATGTACTAGATTACATGTTTGTGTGTGTGTGTGTGTGTGTGTGTGTGTGTGTGTGTGTGTGGAATTTAATAACTGCTACCATGCTTTAAAACACTTGGCAGGTATTTGATTACCATGGAATATCAGGTTCCCTAGTGGCAAAATATTACCAAATTCATCGACCTGCGTTTTGAGCGTGGGGGCAGTTTTAGTCTGTAAAATGATGTGCTCTCCCCCCATCATTTTCTGATCTCTCTTCATTTCAGTGCTCTGGCTTTATGCTTTAACAGGGAAACGTGACTACATGTTTACTTCTGTTTTCAAAAATATTCTAGCCTGTTATTGCTAAGGATTGTGGTATTCCCACAGAAAGCTGAGGTGTTGCTTTTTGTTGCAAAACATTTAATATTTTATGTGTCCTACTTGAAAGCAAGAAGGTTTGTTTTACAGCATTTACACTTGCCTGAGAAGAAAAATAGCCCTTCCAAACTCGCTATACCACCTTAACCAGTTCAGGGCCGCCGGAAGCCTGGAGCCCATCCCAGGAAGCACAGGGTTGAGGGTAGGGGACACCCAGGGCAGGGTGCCAACCCCTCACAGGGCATGCGCACGCTATGGGCAATTTACAAACTTAAAACAACCTAACCTGCATGTCATCAAACCATGGGAGGAAACCGGAGAACCCAGAGAAAAGCCACCAAGCACGGGGAGAACATGCAAACTCCACACACACAATCAGATGCAGGGTGAAGATCAAGACCTGTGCCCGGAGCTCCTCACTACCAAGCCGCTTCCTTCCAAACTACCAAATTTTATTTTTGTTTTATTCCAAATCTACAAAGGCAGTGCTGATAATTTAAAGTGGTTCCAGTTACAAACGATTTACCCTTCCCTCACAATGGATTTTGGTTTGGTTTTTGTTTATATAAGAAAAGGATGCTGTAACCATCAGCTATCGGTTTTCCCATTTTAAAATGTGTCCTGAATACAGATGCACATGGTTGCTACAGTAAATTATTTCAAAACCTACAGAGACCCACGTACGATTGTTTAGGGCGATGCCATTTATTGAATTTTTTGAAAATCCGTAAACTGTTGCTTTGGCACTTAAAGACTCTCGTAAGTATGGCAATATACTTTTCCTGTCCGTAGTATGTTTTCCAAATGAAGCAGCATACAAGAAAAGGCCCCTCTTGAAGTATGGTTCACATGTTAACTTGGTTGCATTATTGTGACCAGGAGTTTTCTGCGATTCCAAAACTTTTTACATTTTGACCATTCCTCTGGAGTTTCAGTTGTCATGTTTTTGTGCATTCAGTTTCCATATTACATAGAGCAGCTGTCCCCAACCACCGGGCTGCGGACTGGTACCAGGCTGCACAGAAAGAATACCAAACTTTTTGTTTTTTATTTGGTATTGGGTGTTTTAAATTTTCATTTCCATTTTATTGACTATGGGAGTCTGCAGGGTGAGCACTGCTCCCACTGATTCTGCGTTATGGTGAGTTGTTTTTATTATGCCTGATTATGAACGCAGTGGCCGGTCCGCAGAATATTGTTTTACATGAAACTGGTCGGTGCAAAAAAGGCTGGAGACCGCTGACATGGAGGACTTGTGTATGTAAACAGCACCAAGTAAATTATCCTGCTGAGCACAACAGAAAACACAGTAAAGAATTACACTGAATAGGATACACAAATTTAGCCATGTTTACCAAACAAATCTATTCAGCTTCTGTAAACCACGAACTGTCATATTTCCTACTGATGAAGTGGCCCTGAGATTGTAATACATTTCACAGAAAAGACGAGTTTAATGTCCAAAAATAAGTGCAGTACATACATGCATTTCCATAAACTTGTCTGATGTTTTTTTAATCTGAAATTATTTCGCTTCCCACACCCAAGTAAAACAAAGATCTGCTTCATTAGGTTATGCTCTACTGCCCTCAAGTCAGCCAGAAAAGTACAGACCTGTATAACTGTATCTACTCAGGCATTCACTGAGCAACTAGGAAAGACAACTGAAAATGCTAAGCCAATAAAGACCTGCACACAGTAACGGACAGATGGACTTTCTTTGAATCAGTACAAAATCATTCAAGGACCGCTCAGATGAGAGGAACACCGATAGGCCATTTGAAGAAACGCAACCAAAAGTTAACTAATTGACAGAGAATGGGGCAGCTCATTAAACAGCTGAGGTGCATTGGTGCATTGAAGTGTAACTGCTCTTTTAATGAGATCTGCTTCCAAAGCTGTTGTGTGCTTCAGGATGGAGAAAGCTTGTCCTGAACGATCTTCTGTGAGAAAAGTCACAAGGAGGATTTAAATGGAGCTTACATGCAAAATATCTCACACGTATGTAAAATATCCACAAAGGTTCTTCTCATGAATCCACGTGTTGTTTTCAGGCCAAAAGCAGTTAGCCTTGATTTTAGTATAATGAAACCAACAATGACCTTAGAACTAACGTATACAATCAAAACTAAACAAGGTCATCATGTTTCTAGTCCCTACCCCCTTCTACTCCCTAATGATGTAGCTCAGCTGTACCACCTCTGCTTTTCCATATTCATGCATATACGATTGTCATTGTATCTTTACAGTTGTTTGTTAATAGAGAATATACATTCTGGAATAAGAAACTCAAGACTATGATCTAAAAATTTTTTCATATTTTTACAGCATTCTGTAAGGACAACATTCACTGGTTTACGATATGCAGTTCTGCTAATTTTCAGTCCGTGGTTCAAGGTACCTTGGAATCAAGATTTAACTGGCAGCACAGCCAGCTAGAGCGACTAACATCTAGTTTCCGAGTGTCAAAACTTGGTTTCCCAGCAACTGCGTCTTTGCCCATGTGCTGCTGTACTTTTATTGACCTGCATCATAGCACAGCGGTCGGCTCTTGTGAATTAATAAATAGCCTTGTCCTTCTCTATGATATGTGGCCCAGAAAAAGAAGTATTAGTATTTCTTGTAAGAAAGCTGCAATAAACACAAAAATGTGCCAAAGCAAATAGGGATGGAAGGAACAGTGAATGGTGACAGGGTAGAGTTAACAACATCAAGTGGCTTGAATGATCTTAATACATTCACTAAAAAATGACTCTGTAATTGCTCTGAACCACTGTAATCATACTCAGTTTGGTGTCAGAGAATCATCATAATTTCTATAGATTATTTGATTGATCCCCTATTACTCCCACAATAAGGAAATTTGTTCTCTTCCTTTAGCCCATACCCTGGTGGAGCAGTGGGCAGGCTTTTCACAGTAGCTGGGGAACCAACGCAGGGTGTCTTGCTCAGGGGCACACCCGATGACTGGGCTGGCACTAGAAGCAGAAGACTTCCACATGCCGGACTGGTGTCCTACCCATTGAGCCACCGGGATACTGTGCAATTAATTGCACAAATAAAAGCAATATTAATATGTGCTTTTAATATTTGTTTTAAGAATGACTGCAACATCCATTAAAACTGATTGTCAAACACAGGACCTAATACCTGTTTACTCACAGCTGGTAACTTACCATCACTGCTGTTTTCAGTGACTAACGATGTACGGAACACTCAAGTGCAGTGCAGTATACATTTTAATAATTATGTAACCAAGAGAATAATATAGAATATTTACTGAAACTCCTTTTCTGGATGCTAAATACCAAATATCATTTAAGCTTAGACTTTTTAAGACTAATTAATCTTCCCTTTTCGAAAGGAAGGGTAGGTGCTGCTGTGTTGAGAACATATTACGTGATGAAACTGGACCACGGGGACCTTACGATGAATAGGGTGCAGTGTATTCTGCACAGTGTACACTAACGAGGTTGCGAAATGTCAGCTGAACGAGTTTGTGTAGGGCGGAGGGAATATTCAAGAGTTTCAAGTTAAGCAAAACGCGCACACTTTCTGTATAGTGTATTAATGGAATTATGAGCCTTTCTGGATAAAGCACTTTAGCTAATTTCCACCAGAGCGATTCACTGCGGTTCACTGATGTATTAAAACAGACAGTGGGTACTATTTAAATATGAATTATACAGTAAATGAGTCTTTGGTAATGCATGACTGGATTGCATCTTCTCTTTTTGACTGGTAATGAGATTTGGAATTTTAGAATTCCCTTTGTGTGGAAAAAACGCTATTTTCAGTACTACCTGCTGAAGCTTTGTTTACTGGTTTACACGCAGGCAAGGTTCAATGGATTTATTTCACAAATGGGACACTTGTCCAATTTGCATATAATTACCCATATTAGCATATGAAGAAATCATCAGTTTGACTGAACAATACAATAGGAAAGCATTACGGGGGAGGCAGGTGGCTATTCAAGGTGGTGACATTCTCAGCAGGTTAAAATGGAGCTGTCACAAACCTCCCCCAGCCCCCCGTTTCATGGTGCTTGTGGACAAGTAGAAAATTGTACTCGAATGTCCTCTGGGAAAAAATTGCACTAAATAATCTTGCTGTACAACACTTTTTTATTTGTCATGTTGCTGAACAAACCGAAACAAAATGTTGTCATGAGAAATTAATGGCTGATATGTATTCTACCAGTATTTGGTTGAATATTGCGGGCAATTTCTATTGAGCGAACAGAACTGGTCATGTACAACCAAATTTCCATTAGCTTTTGCAGGGTGCGCGTACCGCTGTGAGAGCCCCGAAGAGTAGCTGAGCTGGTAAAACCAAGGGAAAAGATCATTTCAGTTTGCTAATTTTATGCCTGGCAGAAACAAAAAACGCAGCGAAATCTCGCAGCATGAACCCGCTGGCATCTGTAAGCCCAGTTGAAAGGCATCGCCCGCAGTTTGCCATTCTGTTTGAAGTAGAGCTAGGAGATCCCATGTAATAAAAGGACGGTTTAGGAGACTCCGTGGGCAGAAATACAGCGCGCTATTTTCACGATACCGTTCGTCATTTCACGTGCCAGCCCACAGAACAACTCGTTCGCGAGTGCTTTCACACTGTCACTCACAGCGAGCCCCCTAATTTCCCTGGTTGACAGAAGGTCCCCCCACTGCCTAATGGAGCGGATGTCGCAAGGACCCTTTCGCTATGTGACAAACATGCAAAAGTCGCGTGTTAATTCGAACAGTATGTTCTTTAATCACGGGTTTTATTAATCTGTATCAAAAAGAAAAATAATTCGTTCCAACCTAGTACACACCAGCGCCACAGCGTGGTGGCACGGTGACAAACAGTCATTGGTGTGACGGACAATTATGACAGAAAAGCAAAAGACACTTTGCATAACAATAAGGGATGATTTTGCAGTTAACTTTTTTAATGCCCGATTTATCAATTACTTCTAATGTGTCAGAGAATGCAGCAGTCAGTTTACAAAGTGTATTTATCATTATAGTAACAGTGTTGACATTTCGTGCTTTAATTAACTGAAAGAGAGAGAGAGAGAGAGAGAGAGAGAGAGAGAGAGAGAGAGAGAGAGAGAGAGAGAGAGAGAGAGAGAGAG
>JABJVR010047918.1:0-15853 GCA_025773905.1 Chitala chitala
ATATAGATAGATAGATATCCGGAGGACAGTTAGCCAGCATGTAAATATATATTTTGTGTAAATTAATAGCATGCTGTAAACATATTTAAAATCGAATATATAATTGTCGATATTCACGTTAAAACAGAAGCTGTTCGGCGTGGCACTGCAGAATAGTCCGTGCCTGTTAGTATTTCGGGTAGCTAGATGCTTGTTGATTGTGGGTGAACATCATTCGGTCCCTTTGCAAATGTGGCTACGTTGTAACCTAGCTTGCTGGTCTGTCTGACGGAGCGAGTCTTTCACCTCTGCCAAGACGCATTAACGCAATAAGCGGGCGGTTCGCGTTCCCAAGCGGTACCTCCGCTCAGGTACGCGTAACAGCATCTGCGGTAATCTTCCTGTGCGTATGTACTGTATGTTTGATGTTGCTTAACTAGTCAAGGTGTCATGATCAATGCACGAAGCTATGGAAATTGAATAGCTAGATGTTATGGATTTTTGATAAATAGTTGATCACTGCAGTTAAACGGACTACATCTCCATGCGTTAACCGGCTTCAGGTGAGCCTGAACCAGCTTTATACTGCAATGCAACTGCGGACTTTCATTGAGTCACCCAGGATGTTGTTCCCGGCTAGAGGCAGCCAGGCTGGTGTCCATGAAAAACCTATACAATAACACAGTTAAGAAAAACGTTAACAGAGATTGTTTTTCACCAGTGAGCAGTCTGACTGCGTGTAATTGTGAAATTGCGTATTGCCACCGGTCAGTACATTATTATTATTATTATTATTATTATTATTAAATTGTTGCTGGTGGTCGTCGTGATGGTGATGATTGCACATTGTGTTGTTAAAAAATGGATATAATGTATAAATAAATAATGCACTATACATTTATATATTTATTTGGTACCTGTCCCGTGTTCTCTTACTTGTTGGTATGGCAAGCTTGCCTTGTTAAGTAACCCTTCTGTTGCAAAGGAAACGAGCTATTCAGTTTCCATTTTTCGCTTAGCAGCTGTCTGTCTAACATGTTATTTTATGTAACTTGTTGTTAAGTTTAATTTATTTTTATGATTCCATTAGTATTTTATTTAAATAATCTTATGCGAGGAAGCTTCTCTGTATTGATACGAAGATAAAACGATTGAATGGATGCTTATCATTTTAGATATAGTAAAATGGATTTTCTTAACGTCGTGGCCACTGCAGATATTTTATTGACAGTCCTGTGTTAGAAATAACTGTGGTTTGTCTCCGCGAGTGTTTTGGAGATCGGTGTTATAATCTTCACCACAACCTACAATCATATGTACAGCAAAAACGGTTAAATGACTGAGCAAATAACGTAAATACTTCTGTTGTGGTGTTTACTAATAAATTTAACGTTTATGTAAGGTTCTCGATGTTAAGGTAGAAATAAATAAACAAAATTATTTATAAAAATGTTAGAACTGTGATGTTATTACTTTATCTCAAGATTGCTTGCAAGATATATATTTTTCACCTACAAAAGATGTTGACTAAGGCCATCTTGACCTTATGGGTAACAGTGTGTTTTCCCTCCCCAGGAGACCTGGCCTGTTCTGACGTTGGAAGATGGCACAGCGTGGTCAGGAGGACTCAGAACGGTACCTGTTTGTAGACCGGGCAGTGGTCTACAACCCAGCCACGCAGGCCGACTGGACAGCCAAGAAGCTGGTTTGGGTGCCGTCTGAGCGGCACGGTTTCGAAGCGGCCAGCGTACGGGAGGAGCGGGGCGATGAGTCTGTGGTTGTGGAGCTGGCAGAGAATGGGAAGAGGGCGGTGGTCAGTAAGGACGACATCCAGAAGATGAACCCACCAAAATTCAGCAAGGTGGAGGACATGGCGGAGCTCACCTGTCTGAACGAGGCGTCCGTGCTGCACAACCTGAAGGAGCGGTACTATTCCGGCCTCATCTATGTAAGTCTGTCTGCATCTGAGTGCGCTACAGAACATGTGCTGTGTGTGTGTGTGTGTGTGTGTGTGTGTGTGTGTGTATGTGTGTGTGTGTGTGTGTGTGTGTGCAGGCATCACCAGACTGCCCAAGGGGTCCATGGCAAGAAGGTGCAGTCCTATGCTGACGTGGCAGAAAACTCGTAAACACACTTTATTAGTTTCCCGGGTCATCTTGTTCACTTTTACATAGATGGCATACCTTCTCCAATGCCTGTCTTCCCTTTGGAGTGCTGTGCCACTTGTCATTAACACAAATTCTTACAGACTTGCATTTTCTTCAATTGAATGCAGTTGATAGTTTGCATGATTGTACACCGGTACCAACTCTTGTGCTAGGTCCAGTACCTTCAACATGGGTTTTATGCATTTTTACAGAAGTTTAGGCCTGGTGTCTCCATTCAGGAAAGTTACTAAAAACCCCTCTCCAAAACATTTCCTCCTGTTCAAGTATCCTGATTGGCTCTTGTCCTCCTGAGATTTCCCCATCATTATTTACATTGTCCATGGTGTCACATTGTACCACACTCTTTGTCACATATTCAGACTCTCAGCACCTTTAAATAACTCCTGCATTTGAAATGGTACTGTCTAACCGAGTACTGTGCTTATTATTTGTGAAACGTGTCCGAACCCACAACCTTCTGTTCATGTGCCTGTTTTTTTTTTTTTTTTTGCTCCTGTCTGTGAATCTGAATCTTTGTGGCCTGTGCCTCTTTGAATGTTCCACTTGCAGCAAACTAGAAGTTACCTGGTGTCCTAAAAAAGAGGCATCCCAGTGTTATTGACCTAGTTTATGACACGTATTCCAGTAATAGAACTGGGCCTCGCTGTGGTGAACCCTCGGGAGACGTGAGCAATGAGCTTCCAGGCTCAGAGCTGAGTGCGCTCCCACTCCTCTCCTCACCCACACCTCTCTTCTTCAGCGGCCTCCTTCATGGCCGCGGTGCTTCAGCGTGTCGTTGCTTTCTGACGAGGTGTTTCTCTGCTTGTCAGGAACCTTTGGCCAGATCCGTTGACAGTGTTACTGAGACATCTGGGAGCAGGACCGTCAGTGAGTGGATGGTGTTTACTTACAGAGAGTACACTCATTTTTATTTATTTTGATAATTGGTTAAGTTTCTGTTCACAGGATCCTGTGTTCTGTTGTTTCTGTCCTCTACTTTTCAAAACGATGGAATCGATGAATGGTTTGTTAACTGTTGCATGTGATGTTATGGATGCAGAATGGAGTAAATAAAAAAAAAAAAAAAAAAAAAAACAGGTGAGATTATGCCTGCACACCGTGAGGAGGCAGACCCCCCCCCAGCAGAGCTGCAGGTCAGCCCTGGCTCTGTGCCTCCCGACTGCGGGTCGATGCGAGGCGAGGGCATCTACATTGTATTCGCTATTTGCTCAGTGCTTTTAAGGGGGCTGAGTTGGTTAACAGTTATGGTGAAAGCTTGGCTAGAAAGACAGAGGCACCCACTGATCCTGAATCAGTCTGTGAGCATACAAAATGACCAGAGGTTGCTGGCAGGCCTCAGTACAACCGTAGTCATTGGCTCCCAGCAGAACACAGAGGCCAAGCTGGCATTGAGCCAGGGCCCTGGTGCTACAACCAGCCCTTTGTCCTGCCAGAGAGGACACAGCTGCCTTCATCCCTTACATTCTTAGGCCTCACGCTCAAAACCTGTCTTTCATCTGTGGAACAACTTGACACCAAGATGTTCTCCTTCTTTAATTCACTCATTCTCTGTTCCATATGTTGCTCCCTGTTCTTATTTTGTTTATGGCAGGAAATGGATGTCTCTTATTTTTAATCAATGCATGCAGAGTCACATCTGGCATATTAATTAACTGTGAGCATAGAGCGGATTATTACATAAAATGCACCATGATAAGTACAGGATCGAGCTAACGAATTGATGTTACACATGTCAGTCTTTCAGATTAGCCACAATTATATTTAATGTATTCTGGTTAAACACTTTGAAAAGCCTTGCCTATGTAGTGTCCCAGATTCTAAAATAAATAAAGTCTGAGTGTTTTCACATTTTTTGTTACTTTCGTGTTGACTTTATGTTGTGATGTTTTCTGGGATCCATATTGTCTGGATGTGTAGTAACTGGGGCTGTGTTGACACACTATTATCTTACAATACGGTTTTATTTACAGTGCTAGGTTCATGGTTCAATTTCCTCAATATCCCGAACAAAATAGAAATATATATTTTTAAAATTAATTTGTGAGGCAAAAACAAGCAGAAACAGGCAACATTTCACTATGGTGACATTATAAGTGTGTAAGCAAAAGTGTGATTTGCGGACCACTTCTAGGCCATGGGCAGTCACAGTCATGTATAAATTGCTAAATAAATTTTTTCATAAAAATTCAATTTTTATTCGCATATCACATTGAAAATAATTTCCAAAATATTAGAAAACGTTTTTCCTCAATGCAAATTTAATAGACCGAAGAAAAGCATGACAAAAAATCCAGACGAATCCATTTACTATACTGTACATCAAAAGTGAGGTGTCAGCACATAGCATCCTTAAGTTGCGCATTAGCAGAAATTAAGACACAAACTACATTATCAAGTTTTTTTTTTTTTTCTGGTGATGCTGTTGAACAGCCAGTGGATTATGAGGACAAAAGCGACACTAAAAATAAGAAAACATTCATTCGAAAATAAACCAAATCTGTATTTTAAGATGTTAATGTTCTTTATATGAAAACGTCACACAGCAAACAGCACGACACCATCGTGACCTTCGCAGTGTGTGTCGTCGCTCACTTTGCATCGCGATGTATCCTGCCACGATATATCATTAAATCCGTAGTGATAATACATGAAACCAGCAAAAAGAAACGCCTGTTTGTTTTGGGGGCAGGATTTTAGCTTTGTAAAATCAATACTATTTCTATGGTTGGTGATGTTGGATTTTCACGTCAGCGATTACACTGAGGGAGAGTTACCATGTCTGATCACTTGTATAAATGGTATCCAGTACATCCTACGCACAGTTGCATGACGACTGGTAACTTGCATTCCACGGTTGCTGTGGTCTTTCTGAACTCTTTTGTCACATACTCCCACTTGGTCGTGCAAGAGACCTATTCTCATCCAGCACATCGGTGTGCACAGCGTTGTCATGGTACCACCAAACACTCCTACTTGAATGAGCACACGAAATACAAATGCTAACAAGTGCTGATGAAATAAATGTGTACAATGGGAATGTTGATTTTTTCCAGAATTTTGGGTACTTTATGTCTTTGAGTTCACAAGAAGCGGGTCAGTGTGGAAAATCCTAAGTTCCTGTTCTGAATTTAGGTATAAATTTATTTGTAGAAACTATTCTATGCTGGCGTTTAAACTTGTAATACTCCCATGAAGTAAAGGAACAAAAAAAGAAACTTATCAGAAAGTGCTGAGTTGAAAGTGCTGTTTGGAAGAGTTGGATTTCAGTGTGTTATTGATCTCCCCCATAGCATGAAGCTGTCTTTGAATGACTCTTACAGTTTTGAGGAACACCATACTTGCTGGTCAAGCAAGACATATTGTGCTTAGCTTCTTGAACACCACCTAGGAGACATCTGATTGATTGGTTTTGTGTTTGGTGGAAAATTCTTCAGAGCTCCAAAGGGCCTAGTAGACCATTTTTGCCAACATTTTGTGGGCTCTGAAATATAGGCAGCTTTAAAGCTCGCTGCCAAGAGCAAGGTGGTTCAACTCACTCTTGGACGTCCCGAACTGTGGTGGCTGAGTTTTTGAGGTGGGGGGCCTTCATCCTGTCCAGTGTAAGAGTAAGTTGAGTAAAGCGTGTGAGGCCCACAACGTGTGGGTGTGCTGAGACTTAAAAAGCTGATATTGTGATGGGTGTCACACGAGTTCTCGCACAGAACCTCCGTAGCTGCTTCCTACCTCCTGTAATACCCAAGGTGATGCTTTGAGGCAGCACCCTCTGTGTCACCTCCCAGACGTTAACCTTTGTAGAGCCCTTCATCTGTTGCATACTTGTATGCATGTGTTGAGCCCCTCTCCTCTGTTGGAAATATTTGGTCCTTCTGAAGCATGTCGCTCTTGGTTACTGTTCCTGGACTCTCCTTCCTGTGAGAGAGGGAGAAGCACACAGGCTTGCTGTTCTTTGTTCTTTATTATTATTATTATTATTATGAAGCTTTATTGTCATTGTACGAATACAACGAAATTAGATGCAACACTTAATAAGACAAGAATCACCTGCCATCACACACAAAAAAAAAATTAAAAGTTAAAATTGTAAAACATACAATTTTAAAATGGATAAAATTTAAAACGGATAAAATTATTGCTCGTAATTATCATTATAAAATGATGCATAACACATGATAAATGTATAAAATTATTGCACAGAGTTAGCAGTGTTCACTGCTCGGATTGCCCAGGGAAAACAGCTGTTTTTAAATCTGTTAGTCCTTAGTTGTTCCTTCTTTCAGATTCAAGTGAGACTGACTCTTTGTGTGCAGGTCCACTGCAGAGAGCTCCAAAGCCCCCACAGGACCCGTGTGCAGTGTGGACGCTCTTGCAGCTGTTCTGCCGCCTTCCTGCAGCACCCGTTTCAGCGTCGGCCACTGCAGAGTGGGCGCTGCCTTTCAAGCCTCCTGCGTGTCACGGAAAACCGCTTTTTATAGAGCTCAAACCGAGGGAATCAATTTTTAATGAGCTACGAGGTGGAGGGTTTGGTTTCAATGGCAGCGGCTGTTTTCGCGTCTAAGACCGGCACAGCGTTTTCTTCTGTGCTCTGGCTTAGTTTCCATGCCATCGCCTGGCCACTGTAGCAGTTGAATGTTAGCAGTGAACCTGGCCGCCGCTGTGAGCATCGCTGTTATTAACTGATGATGATCCCCTCTCCAAAGCTCTGCCCAGTCTGTGGTTGTTCTGTTATGCAGACTGTGGCTGATCTCTGTAGACTTACTGCAATGCATTTCTTTACTCCCACTGTGTTCTCCAGCAGTCTTCCATCATGGCTTGACAGTGGAGTCTTGGCATGGTCTCTTTGACTTCCTGAACTGCTCACCCTGCCGTCTCCTTTATGGTGGGCGTGTCAAACTCCAAATAAGGAGCTGGGCTCAGGATTACATTTCTTTAAAGCAGTTCTATTGGCACAGTGTCAACATGATGTGCAACTGATATTCTTAAAAAAAAAAAGATTCCTTGTGCTTCTAGCAGTCATTAAAAACGGGATTATTTTTTAATAATACATTTGATGTGAGTAAAATATCTGAAATTCCTGATCTGGCTCAGTTGAGTGGAGTGCTATCACAAGTGTTGTCTTTGGGATGTGTTCACAGTGAGACAGTCTGTGCACAAGTACACATACACACGCGCACACACACGCACTCCCGCAAACAGTGGTGTCATTATCAGAGATTCCATAGTTAGCTTGACTGAGATCAAGACATCATTATGTGTGCTTAGACTTTATAGATGTTTTTTAAGGTTCAGTCTGAAGTCGTTTGAACACGCAGCTTCAAACGTTGAAGTCACATGCAAGTCTCAGTAAGAACTGATGGCATTGTGCTGTTCTTGTACAAAATACATGACTTGCAACAGAAAATGTGAATTGAATAGAATGTAAAGCCGTAAGCTGTGAGTCCCGCGAGATAAGAGGATCAGCTAAAGTAATAAAATGTCAGTAATATTGACACAGACAGACAATCCAGCAAATACCAAAGGCAGACACTTTATTGCACAAACAAGCTACCTTTCTGTATAACTGTTCTGCCCATCAGATCCATGACTGGTCATCAATTGTCTTCTTGTCCAAGTGCTGTCAGTAAGGGCACGATTACTTTAATCTTTATTTCGTACCAGAATTTGTTCCTTTAAATAACCCCTTATTTGTACTGGCTGCACAAATCCTTCTATATGTGATCCTCCAGCATATGCAGTATGACTCATCTTTTCAATGTTCCTCCTTTGTCCAGACTTACTCAGGACTTTTCTGCGTGGTGATCAACCCCTACAAGAACCTGCCGATCTATTCGGAGAACATCATTGAAATGTACAGGGGCAAGAAGAGGCACGAGATGCCGCCCCACATCTACGCCATTTCAGAGACGGCCTACAGGTGCATGCTCCAAGGTAAGTGGGAACAGATCGTGTACAGATGCCATGCTGGGATGTAGTCACAAGGCGTTTGTGTCTGCTAGGCATGACCAAACCTCTTGTCCCATGGGATGAGGGGATGTAGCTCACATAGACTCACCCCCTGCACTGGTCAGCACAGTGTACCGATGAAAACTCAAAAAGCCACACGTTGTCGTCATCACTCGCTCAGTTCAGTGCTGATCTATCATGCAGAAACATACACACGTGTGTCAGTAACTTACACACACGTCAGTTTTTTAACAATGCGATGCACTTGTTTTGCCCCTACAGGTTCCGTAAGTATTCCATAATTCAGCCACTCATCAGTGTTGTGCGAGACATCCTACACAGTGCTGTGCGAGCCGCGTTATTGTCAGTGTTAGTATAACAGCGTTGTGGGATTATCAACCAAACACCTGTGAAGGAAAAGGAATTTACATTGGAGTGTTCAAATCACCCCTACAAGGTTACGTTGGCACATCCGAGTGAAGTAAATGTGGGACAGGAGTGTTAAGGGTGAAAGAAACGTGTTTGTGACAGAAAGCTTTCCACGGCAGACTATCCAGGAAATGAAATACTGCCTCACCCTTGTCAAGACACTGACAAAGTATTGGTAAATATTCCTTTTCTGACAGTGTATAACTAGCTCTGAGCAACATCATCTTCTAAGCAAATTAAGAATGAATTACTTTTGAAAAATCTTCTGTTCTGCTTTTTGTGCCACTGCATAATTGAAAGTTTTGAAATGACATATTTTTAGAATGTTTACACGTTTTATATGTTTTCCGTCCAGTTGGAGGCACTCAGATTATCTTAAAAGCAAAGTCGGAGCTTTGTTCTCTCTGTGCTTCAATCTTTCAGTCACCTTTGTGAGAGGGAGATAAGAGCTGGCACAGGGGTGTTTTTTTTTTTTTTACTCATGCTGCCATCTCCAGACCTTGCAGGTCTGTGCGGTGTTACAGAGGGGCTGTGTGCATCTCTTCCACTGCCTAGAATACAGAGAGCACCACGTCTCGTTGCAAAAAGCCTCCTAATTAGAATAATCAGATCTGGCTCATTCACACAGAACTTGCTGGCTTGCAGTGTGCATTTCGATGACGGTAACCCATGCAGTCCTCTCTGTCACTCTTCCGAGACACTGTTCCTCTGCTCCTTTTTATTATTTTCACAGCTCCCTCTACAGTCTTCGAATACAGCGTCTATACAGCTTCCACACTTTTGTTCAAGCCATTAATCTTCTTGCTATTTTATCCGTTTATACATCCACTCATCTGTTGGTTTAATTTTTACTGCTGATGTAATCAGGGCATCATTGACTTGTCTCTGGAAGCATAGGAGATAAGGCAGGGAAACCTAAATGTCAAACACCAAGCCCAGCACCTTGACCATCTTTGTGTTCTTATTCACTGTGCAAGCAACTGCGTAGCATTAGTTAGTAAGTAACACCACTGGGGTCCTTAATGTGCTTCCCTGCACCACCAGCTGGTTGGGAGTTGCATTGCAGCCCTCCACCTGCCTTCTGAATGACTTGTGCCCTCATCCTATGAAAGGGCTTTGGCAGCTGGAGGGGTTCCAGCCTCTCTGGACGTAAGCTTCTCTCTACAGCGCTGAGCTGAGCAGGCTGCCGAAAGGCCCTGCTGTTATCCAGCTTCCTGCATAAACTATTTACAGCGTGTGTGCGTGTGCGTGTGTGTGTGTGTGTGTGTGTGTGTGTGTGTGTGTGTGGCACCTGTTCAGGGGCAAGCAGAGAGCCAGCTGTGCACATATACTCAGTCTCTTTGACCAGGAGCGACTGCCCCTGCTCCTGGTACGTGTTTTTATACTAAGCCATCGATTAGTGGTAACTGTGTTACAACAGTTGTTTTCACTGACTTCCTTGTGCATATGGCCAATCATATAACCTCAGGAGGTGCACATACGTTGGTAGAAAAAGGTGTCAATTTATGATGACTCTGTGACCTTGGAAAATAGGGGTTCCACATTAATGAAATAGGAACTTCTTCCTTAGCATGGTGTGAATGACACCCCTGTTTTATTTATGTTAAACTGGTTATGTCTTGGTCATAATTTCCATGTTCAAACAGACAAATATAGTGCTGTGTCATGTGCATTGTGGGGGGCTGGGGGAGAATTCTGCCTTTCATGCCTCTCATGCCAGACGACTGACTGGGAGGGGGCAAGGGCCAGAGGGTGACAGTCAGCTCATCCCCTGTTTGCGGTGAAGCCCTGCGCTTATAACACTGTAGCTGTGCTGTGTGTGTGTGTGTGTGTTTCCCTTTCCTGTGCGTAGTTTGTGAGTGCCCAGTGTTCACCGGTGTAGCGTTCCAGGCCTCTCTCTGTCAGGACTCAACCTCTAAGCCGTTGCAGCCCAGTGTGTGTCATATTCATCTCAGAGAATGTGAAAGCTTTTGTGTGCGTGTGTGACAACATTTATGTGTTAAGAGGTTCACCTGTGTCTGTGACGATAATTTTTTTCACCCGATAGCCCCACGATGTTGCTAAGAGTTTGCAAAACGGCACTCTGAACGGCACTCTCCCATAACGGCACTCTCCCATAACGGCACTCTCCCATAACGGCACTCTCCCATAATGCAAATGCCTTTGAGAACTTCACCTCTTTGTTTGATGTTTGGCTGACTTTGCAGCTCTGTTCAGGTCTGCAGTTATTAAATTACTTTTAAATAAATAGAAGTTCCAAAAACAACAACAAAATGTTTGCGCGTGTGTGTGCGCACACATTTGCTCAGTATACATTCCCCTTGTTACAGTTACTAAAAGAAAGAGTTTTGATTTGCCGAGCTTGTTAAGAGATTGGCATCGGGATCGTTAATGAAGTGTGGGCTACATGAGAGCTGAGCTGCCAATGGTCATGGCCTTAAGTACTGTTGTGATGATGGCATTTGATTCTTAGGGCATTATGGTTGTGTACGCTTGACAGTACTGTGTGTGTGTGTGTGTGTGTGTGTGTGTGTGTGTGTGTGTTACAGAGAGAGAAAGAGAAAACAGTCTGAAGAAACCTAATTCAGAGTCGTTAAAACTCAAATTATTGCAGGATGTGAGGAGGACAGTGAAACTTTACAAAAAGGGCCTTGTTAGCTTCAGGGATTGTGGGGGTGGGGGTGTGACTGGGGTCTGTAAATGCGAGCATTGTCTGGTTCTGCAGACTGTGGGCCTCCCAGTGGATTTTGAGTGACAGGACAGGTGTGAGGGTCTGAAAAGGTGCAGACTACAACTACACAGTGCATTGGTCAAGTGATCAGCTCACTGCACTTAAAATCTGGAGGTTGTTGGTTTATATCCCACTTGTTTTTGTATCATAAGGCAAGGTTGAAGGTTACTCTCAGGTGTGAGAAGGGGTCAAAGTGTAGTAAGAGTCATTCTATAATTATCAAAGGTTAGTAAATAAACAGTTTAAAAACTGAACATCCCAAAGGCTGATAATTGAAACCCCTTCTGTGCAGTGTTGACTTCTCCCTGGATTGTGTCTTAAAACCAGCATCACTTCTCCATGCCTTCTCTGTCCCCACCTCTGGGGCTGTCATCAGGTTGAGTTCATATTTCTTCTGGCAGACTAGTAGAACTGGTTCTTAACCAGTCATGAACAAATACAAAATCACCCCCTGCTGCCAGAGACCCCAAGAGTTTAATTCATCTTTGTTTTGTTTTAATTGTACAAGAGCCCAGCCTTGAAGGTTAGAAGAGAGAAGGCTTTGGGTGGGGTGCAGCAGGGGTGCTCGAAGAAGAAGAATGTGCTCGAACTGGAGCAGAAGTTCAGTTGGGTTTATAAAATGTGGGCGCAGGCAGCTGTGGTGCGTATGCTTGTTTCGCTGAACTGCCTCTATCCAATTGAAGAAAGAAGAACTCCATGCTGGGACCAAATCCACAGAGGCCTCAAACTCTGACCTACAAATAATCCTTGGACTTTAAAACTGACCACTCTGTTGCTCACAACATGGGTAGAATTGTCCATTTTCTGGAATTTTTGGTGATCCACTGAGTTTCTGTGTGTTTGACCAGTGCATTCTCACTTGGTGTAATTTTATTTGAAATCAGAGATTCTTTGCCAAACAAGGCACACACTGGAATGGTCTGTTGCTGCGTGCCCGGTAATGCCCTAAATTAGAGTAGATGATGACAGATGCTCCCCAGGTAGTCCATAGCGTCTTGATTTCACGAAGACTGAGATCCGTCAGGGACTCACTCTAGGATCCAACACACACATGCTGTTCATTATGTCACCAAATTTTTTCCACAATCTCTCTCATTGGCTTTTGGCCCTGTCCAATGAGATGCAAGAGGCTAATTTTAACATTTCTGGAACATGTAGTGAGGAAATGCTAATGTGCATTTAAATGAAACCATATGCCTGAATGGGCTTGGCCACCAGCACCAGCACCGGCACCAGTGCCGACATCCACTTCTCTGTGCAGAGAGGCTCTCTGAGTCTCTCCTGCTCACTCGCGTGCACTCTTTCTGTTCAGGAGGAGGCCAGTGGTACTGGTCAAAGGGCCCTGCTTTGATCCCGCCTACTGCACATATTCACATGGCCTGTAGCCAATGAAATTGAAAACTACTGGTTGAAGACTTCATGCACTTGATGGCTTGTCTCTGTGGAGCGAAGGACAGGAGCAATACCATCCACAGATATGCACTGTCATGTTACAAACTTGAGCTGCAGGATGCGGCTCATACTGCGTTACAGTGTGGCGTGCAGATTTTACGCATGTGATTCTGCAGACAACCCTGGGTGTGGCAAGGAGCCGTGCCAGCAGAATGCGGGGAACTTTTTCAAAATATTTCTGGCACAGCGATCCTTGAAATAAGTGAGACGATTTTTCATTGCAGCTGCATCAGAAGCACATAATATGTTGTTTGTCTGCGTGGCTGTCTATGCTTTGAACTGCCATTTCTTTACTGACTCTGTGGAAAGGACATGATGTATATTGCAGTCAAACAGGAGACCTGTTTCAATGTCCAAACAATATATAGCCAAATTCGTTGTCCAAGGATTGGGTCGCCGAGGCCTCCCCCCAAGACTACCTGCGAGTGGTGGACCTTCAGGAAGGTGGGCCCACGTCACTGTTTTGGGCTGAGCCAAGCCGGGTCCCATGAGCATGGGCCCAGCCACCAGGCACTTGCCTGCGTGCCACATCCCCGGTCCTGGCTCCAAGGTGGGGCCCCGGTAATGCCATTCCGCGTGACGTAATAGTCCTCGATATTTTACGATTTATAAGGGGTTTATGAACTGCTCTTAGTCTGACCCATCACCTAGAACCTGTTTGCCATGGGAGACCCTACCAGGGGCATTTAGCCTCCGACAAGAAAAGACTGAAAGAACGAGGTCTCGGATACAAGCGGCCAGAATTAGTTTCCTTTTCAGGGTGGCAGGGTACACCCTTAGAGATAGGGTGAGGAGCTCGGTCACCAGGGAGAAACTCGGAGTAGAGCCACTGCTCCTCCACATTGAGAGGAACCAGTTGAGGTGGCTCTGGCACCTGGGGAGGTGTTCCGGACATGTCCCACCAGGAGGAGACCCCGGGGAAGACCCAGGACACATTGGAGGGACTATGTCTCCCGACTGGCCTGGGAATGCCTTGGTGTTCGCTCGGAAGAGCTGAAGGAGGTGTCTGGGGAGAGGGAAGTCTGAGCATCTCTTCTTAGACTGCTGCCACCGTTACCCAACCCCAGATAAGTGCCAGAAGATGAATGGATGGATGGATGGAGGAGACCTGTTTCCCATAGTATCCTTCAGTTGAGTTGACAGTTCATCTGTCTGGCTGTGCTTCAGTAAGTTTAGTCACAATGCAATATCGCAGTGACCTACAGCCAGTCTCAATGCGCTTTGAAGTGCAATGTTTCTTTGTCAGGAAAGGTGAAGGAGGCAGGTGAGGTGCACTGGGGTTAACATACCTCCATGTGTTTCCAGGCACTGGTTAGAAATGAAAAGAGGATAGTAAAGATGATAATAGTTGCAAACTGAAGTTCTTAGTCGGCGGCACGGTGGCATGGTGGTTAGCACTGTCATCTTGCACTTCCAGGCCTGGGGTTCGATTCCTGCCTTAGGTTTGTGTGCGTGGAGTTTGTATGTTCTCCCTGTGCTTGGTGGGTTTTCTCTGGGTTCTCCAGTTTCCTCCCACAGTCCAAAGACATGTAAGTTAGTTTGATTGGTGTGTCCAAAAATTGCCTGTAGTGTGTGTGTGCCCTGCGGTGGGTTGGTGTCCTACCCTGGGTGTCCCCTGCCCTGTGCCCTATGTGTTCTGGGATGGGCTCCAGGCTTCCCCGTGACCTTTAACAGGATAAAGTGGTATAGAAGATGACTGACTGAAGTTCTTAATCTCTGCCAAGTGCTCTGCGTTTCAGCCTTTTCAAGGCAGTCCTTTTCAGAGGCTCTTGCTAACATCATTATCATCCTGTGATGTAATGTGTGTGTGTATGTGTGTGTGTGGGATCATCAGCAGAGATGGTAGATACCATCATTATCTGGCATCCTCTGTCATCCGATGGATGACTAACTGCCACGCTGCAGAGTGGCTACATCCGAGTGTTGACTCGGTCTTTTTTCCCTGGACTTGGGAGGGGGGGGCAATGTATGAGGTCAGAGGGTGAAGTGGATTCGTGACTAATGAAACACCGCTTAGCAGACGCGACTGTGGAATTCCTGATCGGTGCAGTTGGCTGCAGGTGGCCTCTGGATCCACTTTCACGTCATGCAGAAGCGATCCCACCCAGTTGCTGTTTGCTCTCACCCATCTGCATACACTCCGATTAGGGAGCATTGTCGACGTGTGGATCATGGGACCATTTTGTAGTAGACAACGCCACCTCCTGATCACTTGATAGAAGTTTGTGTTGGGATGGATAGTGTGCACTTTGTGTCTCAGTAGGGCCCCTCTGTTTTAACTGTTCACCTGACGACTGTGTGCTGGTGCTGTATTCAGTGGAGAAACTTGTCTGCGTGGGCTTTGGTGCTGCTGCACATGTGTAAGTGGAGGTAGTTAGCAGTGTTTGTGGTACTGTGATGCCAGTGAGGACACGGATAGTTCCAAGGGCTCGGCAGTTTGAGAAGCTGCATTGTTGACATATTAGAGATGAAATGGACCTCACGCAGGCCAGGATTGTACCTCCCCTCATCACCACCTTGAGAGTGAAGAACTCTAGGCATGACAAGGCCTGATGTGTTTGAAGGCATTTATTGTAACTGCTTAAGGACCAGTTGAAGTGGATTCTGATTCCCACGTTTTTGTTGTATTTATAAACAGGGATGTTGTTTATGCAGCCACACATTAGCTGGTCTGTACGGGTTGTTAGAGCTCACGCTTGTGTCAGGAGGAGAAATGGTCAAAATCATTATTGAAGAGACATAAAACCTTTGTTTTAACTTTTGTTCTGTGTTTAGTTAAATGTATTTTCCATTTAGATGTAGGGAGTTAAAAGCAGCACAGTACTTTAAGTAATTCTCTTTTAGTCCATTTAGAATCGTTCTGGGTCATATTTCTGTCAGTCTGATCAGTTCTTCTGTAAACACAAACCACAAATTCCTTTTTTCCATCATTTGTTCTCTTGCGTGAGCTTTTAACTTGGATTTAGAGGTAAAAAGCCCTTGTAATAAAAGGGGGAGGAGATTTGGTCTTTACCATACATGGTCAGCTTGGATTCTCTGTAACTGAAAAAAACAAGAAATAACAAATTTAAAATGTGCACAGCTGTATAGACTGGAATACAGAAGCTGTGGTTGGCAAGGAAGTTGACAGGAATGTGTGGAATTCTTGGGGGGG